>JAJPUD010030631.1:0-13057 GCA_023553655.1 Myrmecobius fasciatus | reverse complement strand
ATTTCCAATTGTTCGATTCTAATTTTTAATGTCTTATTTTCTTCAGTTACTGTTTTTAGTTCCTTTTGCAATTGACCAATTACATTTTTTTGTTCACTGCATTCTTTTTCCATTTTTTCTATTTTATTTTGCAGTGATCTCATTTCATTTCCCCATGTTTCTTCTAACTCTCTTTTAAGATTTTTTATGCAATCTTCAAAGAGAGCCTTGTGACATGGAGACCAATTTATGTCTCTCTTTGGGGCTTTTTCTGGAGTTGCTTTACCTTTAGGGGCCTCAGGATTTGAGGTCTGTTCTTCCCTCTCTCCATAAAAGTTGTCTATGGTGAGAGCTCTTTTTGGTTTTTTTATTCATTTTTTTAAAGGTGTGAGGTCTGTTTAGGGCAAAGGTGGGACAGCTGCTTTAATTTGCCCTGGGGCAGTTCTGCTGATTGAGTTATTTCAGGAACTGGGCAGTTCTGCTGATTGAATTATTTCTGGTGCTGATCAGTCCTGTTGTTTGATTGATTGCTTTAAGGTGCTGTGTAATGGCAGCTAGTTACGATGCTCATCAGGGGTTCAGTGGTTCACAATCTATCCCCCTCAAAAGGCAGACCCTCCAAACCACCTGCCCACAATCAGGACAAATTGTTCCAAGAGGCTCGCAGAAGACTCCCAGGTGTGTGAAAAGCACAATGCTCCCACTCCTGTTCTGACTCCTGTTCCAGCTCCCTGCTCCAGCTCCCTGCCCCGGTCTCCCTGTGCTGCAGTCTGGGTTCAGCAGGCCACCCCCTGCCCCATTAAAACAGACCTGTTTTGAGGTTCCTCCAGAGTATCTTCTTCTAGAATCGCGTTGCTCTCCGGATATTGTGGATTTTTTTGCTTCAGAATCAGTCTAGAGGCTTCATATTTTGTTGGTTTGAGGGGAGGTTAGAGGAGGTTACAGAGAATCCTGTCTGATCTCCGCCACCATGGCTCCACCCCCGGAAGGAAGTCTTCAGTTATCTCTAATCCTTCTTATGATGTTTAATTTACTTGATCTTGTGATTTTTAAGCAGTCATGTACATAGGGAGACATAAATAAATACATCTTATTCATGTGGATAAAATTGTATTCATTTTCCCACGTTGGAAAATGGTCTTTTTATTTATGGCCTGCACTCATGTTCAATAATGTAAGAAACATTATTGCCCATATTCTGGTGTTCATTATCATAAAACAGTTTGAAAATTGGTAGCAGTATTGGAAGATACATTTTTCTATTGTCAGGTGTTTTGTGTGCCTGTGCCTGTGTGTGTGTGTGTGTGTGTGTATGATAAAAAACAAGCTTTTGGCATTTAAGGAATATGATACTATTTGAAGTTGCATTGTTTTAACTTCCTTTATATATCTGATTTCCTTTACACTTTAAAATCCATGATTCCTCATTGATCATATAATGAAAGAAAAGTCTCAGCAAAAGCTAAAGTACTGTTTTCCATAAGAAATAAAACCACTGAGTTCCAGGGGTGGAAACAAGATGGCAGAGTAAAATTACGAAGCTGCTTAGCTCTCTCAAGTTTCCCTTGAAAATGACATGAAATCAAGGTTCTGAATAGAGTCTGATGGAATGAATCCACTCTCCAGCTCAGATAGATTGGAAAAAAAAACCTTCAAGAAGTGTTAGACTTACTGAGATGAAAAGGGAGCTCAGCCCTAGTGAGATAGAATCTGGGAAAGTTGATGAGATGGTTTCAATCACAGCAAATCAGCAACTAAGATGTTCAGTGCTTTTTCACTAGAAGAGCAAATCAGTTTTCCATCCCAGCTCAAAAGGCAAAATCTTGGAAACCAGGTTATTTGCTGAGCAGAGAAGCAAAGCTAACCCCTACACAAACACAAAGGATCCTTGTGCTCAAAGCTAAAGCTCAGTGTTGCACAGGAAGTTTGGGATAGCACCACCTTTACCCCAAGAGCAGAACTCCATCTTAAAAGTAAGAGGAAATACCAAAAGAAAAGGAAAGAAAATGAGCAAAACCCAGAAAAGAACCTTGACCATAGAAAGCTACTATTATGACAGAGCAGACCAAAACACAAACTCAGACAAAGAAAAAATATCCACAGAAAAAAATCTCAGAGTGATATAAATTGGTCTTAAGCCCAAGGAGGCTTCTTGGAAATGTTCATAAAAGACTTCAAAAGGCAAATAAGAGAGGTAGGAGGAAAAATGAGAAAAATAAATGAGAGGTATGCATGACAGAGTCAACAATTTGGAAAAGGAAGGAAAAAAATTGTCAGAAGCAAACCACACAGTAGAATAAGCCAAATGAATAAAGATATTCAAAAGCTAACTGAAGAAAATCACACATTAAAAATCGGAACAGGGCAAATGGAAGCAATGACTTTGTGAGACAGCAATAATCAGTCAAATAAACTAAAAAAGAATGAAAAAAATGCAAGAAAATGTGAAATACCTCACTGGCAAAATAGCTTGCCTGGAAAATAGATCCAGAAAAAGACAATTTAAAAATTATTGGCTTATGTCTATGGCAGGGGATGAGGTAAAGGAGGGAAAATTACAACACAAGATTTTGTAAGGGTGAATGATGAAAATTATCCATGTATATATTTTGAAAATAAAAAAGTTTTAATTAAAAAATTATTGGTCTACCAAAAAAAGGTGTGGATAGCATTCTACAAGAGGTCATTAAGGAAAACTGCTTCAGCATTCTTGAAACAGAAGGGCAAATACTCATTGAAGGAATTCAGCAATCGCCTCTGGAAAGAGATCCCACAAAGAAAACCCCAAGGAACATTGTTGTGAAACTTCAAAACTATAATCTTAAGGAAAAAAGTAATACAAGCTGCCAGACAAAAGCAATTCAAATATTAAGGAGCAATAGTCAGGATTCCTCAGGATATGGCAGCTTCTACAATAAAGGATGGGAGGGCTTCAAATACCATATTCTGGAAAGCAAAGGACATGGAGTTAGATGGAGTTACAACCAAGTTACAACCAAGAATTAAATACCCAGAGAGATTCAACATCATCTCTCAGGAGAGGAGATGGAGCCTCCATGAAGTAAGAGACTTTCAATCATTTCCATTGAATAAACAAGAATTAAGCAGAAAATTTAATCTACAAACACAGGATTCAAAAGAACCTTAAAAAGATAAATATGGGAAAATATATTTAAAGGTTAAACTGTTTATATTTCTAGATAGGAAAACAGTTTCTATAACTCCTGAGAACTGTCTCTGTCACTGGAGCAGATAGAAGGGGGCATCATATGGAGTGAGGGTATGGCTGTAAATGATCCCTGTTATGATGACATTAAAGAAAAAGACATTAAGGGATGGGAAAAGGTCTGTCCTGGAAAAAGAGCAAAGAAAAAGTATAATGGGACAATTTGTTCATACCAATAAACTCAACAGACCTGTTATAATTGAGGGAAAAAAGAGAGAGGGATGAAGCTTGATCTCATTGGATTTGGCTCTAAGAGGAATAATTTAATTATTCAGTTGGGTATCAAAATTTATCTGAATTAAGTAGGAGGAGAATAAAATAATAAAGTAGTAGGAGGAGAAAGAGAAAGAGAGAAGGGAGGGAAGAAACATTAGGGAAAAAGGTAAGAGAAGAGGGGGAAGTGTTGATAGAAGATAAGGTAGTGGGAAGAGTGGGTAAAAAAAATAATACAATTAAAGACTGGATGGAAAGAGAAAACAAAAATATATTCAGGGAAGAAAATAGGATACAGGGACATATAGACCTGGAAATCATAATTATTAAGGTGAATGAAATGAACTCTTCCATAAAACAGAAGCAAATAGCAGAGTGGATTAAAAAACAATATCCTACAATATGTTGTCTACAAGAAACACATTTGACACAGAGAGACACATACAGAGTAAAGGTAAAAAGCTGGAACAGAATTCATTATGTTTTAGCTGAAGTAAAAAAAAAAAACATGGGTAGCAATTCTTATCTCAGATAAAAGAAAAGTAAAAATAGGTCTAATTAAAAGAGAGAAGGAAGGAAAGTATATCTTGTTAAAGAGTATCCTGAGAAATCAAGTAGAAATGATGCTAAATATATATGCACAAAATGGTACAGTATACAAAATTCTAGAGAAGATATTAAGCCAGTTACAGGAAAAAATAGGCAGTAAAACTATATTAGTGGGGGACCTTAATCTTTCCCTCTCAGAATCAGACAAATCTAACTACAAAATAAACAAGACTGATTGTAGAGAGATCAAACTCAAAGGAGAGGTTAGTAAAATAAAAACTAAGAAACCTACTTAATTAATAAACAAAACTAAGAACTGGTTTTATGAAAAAACTAATAAAATGGATAAATTTTTTATTAATTTGATCAGAAAATTGAAAGAAAAAACCCATATCACCAGCATCAAAAATTAAAGGTTAAGCTTACCAACAATGACTAAGAAATTAAAGTAATAAGTAGGAGCCATTTTACCCAACTCTTTGGCAGCAAGTCTGACCATCTAAATGAAATGGATGAATATTTGCAAAAATATAAATTGCTCTGGTTAACAAGAGAGGAAATAAAATACTTAAATAATTCCATTTTAGAAAAAATAAATTGGACAAGTATGAACTCCCTAAGAAAAAATCTCCATGGCCAGATGAATTCACAAGTGAATTCTACCAAACATTTAAAGAACACCAAGACTTTGGACAGAAAATGCCATCTTCATCCAGAAAAGATCTAAGGAGACTGAATGTAAATCAGCACTTGCTATATTCACTTCTTTTTTTTCTGTTTTTTTAATTTCTCGTATTGTTCTTCTATTTTGCTCTGATTTTTCTCTTCCAACATTATTCATAAAGCAATACAAACTTACTATGATAAAAATAAAAGAATAGAGTCAACATTAATGTTGATAAACCACCTAGCATTGAACCACCTAGGACAGCATCGTTCTAACTCAGAACAAAAAGAATTTTCTTTCTTTTTATTTTATTTTATTTTATTAAGAATTTTCTTTTGATGATGATGCCATGCTTCTTAAGAGATTCTTCAAAGAGAAAGACATTAATGTCAAGGAAGACAATGGGTTCTTGTTTGCTTTTCCCTCTTCATGAAGAGTGAATCCCACATCAAGTTATAGGATGATCTGCTTTAGAAAAGGAAAAGATTTCAGAATTAGGCCTATGTCCAGAGCTGTAGTTAATTATTTTTTTTTAATTGGAGGAAAGCTTATGGAGAGAAAAAGATAGATATACTTTCTAAGACATACATAAATTTCTACCTTGTAGAAACAAGATGAAGTTGCCATCACTTCTGGAATTAGGAATATTCAAGATATGAACAGCATCCCAGAATATTGTTGCTATTTATTTAAGCTGTCTTTCCTTGGTCAAAGCCTCTGTTGTTACACCTTATTTAGAACTCATCCATTGTTAACAGATTTTTTCATTTATTCTGGCACTGATATTTGTATTCCTACAATTTATTTCATTAGTGATTGCCTGTGAGGTGATTGAGAAAATATTGACACATTCAGAAATTGTCATAATTTTCAATAACATTCTGTAGACATGGATGCAATAGTTTATAAGAGAAAGAGCATCAGGTATGAATTCCAAAGATCTATCTCTGGTACTGATGATAGGATAAACTTCATTAACTCTGTGACTTTGAACAAATCAAGTCACTTTTTACAAAGTCCTATTTTCTCATTTCATTCTTATTACATAGATGCTTTTTTCTAGTTCTTTTAAAAATAATTTATATTTTAATATGTACATTATTCTCCCTTTCTTCTTTCAACACTTAAATAATCACAGTATATCAGACACTGTGCTCATGACTGAAAATTTACAAAGTTTAGATAGAACCTACATTCTTGTAGTTTACAGATATATGAAAAATAAGTAATAAATATAGTTAAATTCAACACAAATTTATAATAGAAGGACATGAGAATGTTGCAAAACAATGCTCATAAATTATTGTTGGCAAGATATTTTAGCCTACTTTCTTCTCCCATGTCTTGTACCTCTGACTTTTGATTGCCATTTTAGTTCTAAAATTATGCTGGTCCATTACTCACAATCATATAGCATTGTTGAGAGAACATTTGGTATTAAAAAGTTAGTTAAGCTTTCATTTCTCAATATAAAATTAGTCAAAAGATAAGAAAAATTATTTTCCAAGCATCTTCTAATCTTATTGCTTGTACTCTGTCTCTCCATTGCCTTCTACTGAATCTGGACTTCAATCACTGGGATTGTAGGATCTGATAAGTGAGATTTTAATTTATCTTACTTCAAACAAATTCACTATTCCATTTTCAGGGTCATTTCCAAGCCATGAAATTATTATTATGACATTTGTTGTTGCTTTTGTTTTCCCTTTTCAATTCTAATCTTTCTATGAGTCTAATTCTATGAGACAAAAAGTTCCCTAAAGGCAGAGAGAGCCTTGCTTTTGCATTTGTATTTCCAGTATGAATCATAATATTTGATTCATAGGAAGCATTTAATAAATGCTTTTTTACTAATAAATTAAAAAAAGAATGTCAAACTATTAACAATCATGTGAAACAAAATTCCTCATCATTAATATGGAAAATGTAAGTTAAAACAATTTTGAGATTTCATTTCACACCCAGGAAATTTATAGTTTTAATAAAAGATGAAAATAGTCAATATTGGAGAGGTTGCAGTGAATTAATCCTATAGTTCTGGAAAATAATTTGAATTTATGTGAAGAAAATAGCCAGAATTAAGGCACACCTTGAAGTAGAAATTCCATTGCAAGGAATCAAGGAAGTCAATGAAAAAAAAGAAATGTGCATCTATATACATCCATATATATATATATGACACTAAAACATTTATAGAAAATCATTTAACATAATGCATTTATAACAATAGTAATATATCTAGATCAATATTATTTTGTAGCACCAAGGAACTCAAAATAAAAATGGAGAACAGATGAAGCATTTTTATACATGAATGTAATGGAATATTAATGTGTTGTGAGAAATGATGAATTTGATAGATACAGAAAAGCATAGCAAAATTTATATTAACTGGTGCTAAGTAAATAGAACCATGAAAATAGCACATAGAACTGATACAACAATATAAAAAGGAAAAATAGCAAAAGCGAATCACTATGTTTGACCTCAAAGTCAATCAATCAATAAACAGTTTTGGAACACATAATATATGCTAGTTTTATGCTAAGTGCTAAGGAAGACAAAACATTCCCTATTTCTGAGAAATGTGTAATCTTATGGGGAGACAATATGTAAACAATTATATAGAAACAGGCAATGAACAGGATAATTCAACTTATGAGAGAAAATACAAGAATTAAGAGAGTTTGAGCAACGCTTTTTGGAGGAAATGTCATTTTAGTACCCATTACATAACTGATGAATGAACAAATGACAATTTACATTTTACTAATTGTTCATTAAAAGCTATGTAGATAGAATTGAAAACACTTGAAAAACTTATGAGTTTGTGAATCAAAATGAAAACCAGCAAGAACTTTTGTTATAAGTATTTAGGAAATAGATAAATGTAGATGATTTGCATTTGGTGAAAAGAGATATGATATATTGCAGACCTAAACCTGAGAGGATCATTCATTTCAATCCCTTCATTTTGCAGATGAGGAATTGAGACTGTGGAAAGTAAATGTTCTACCCAACGTCACATAGAACATATCAAAAAAGGAATAATTAGTTCAGGTCCTCTTACTCTGGAGCACAAGATGTGGTACTTTGTGCCATGAAAATTGTCCATTTATATTCAGCTGAAGCAAAACTAAAAAATCTCTGAAAATCAGAATGATTCTTATTTTTGAATGTAAACTGTTGTACAATATCAGTATTTGGATTACATGCTGGAAGTTCTTCCTTTTAGATGGTTAGGTACAGGGGAATTAAAACTGAAGTTGAGATCTGTAGAGATAGTTTAGAATTTTGGCTCTAACACTTCCTATCTTTAGGACTTTAAGCACATCACTTAATCTTTTTGAATCTGTTCCCTTACCTGTGAAATGAGGATAATAAAAATACTTGGATATCTACATCAAGGATTTGTTAGTAAATCTTAGAGTAAGTGGGGATTTTTTTAAAAATAGGAATGCCTGAAGATACGCTGAATATCAGATCTCTCAAATCCAAGGCCATCAGACAGACATCCACCAAGATGAGCTTTTTAAAGGTCATCGGTTAGACCAATATTGAGTTATGGCAATTCTTAATATCTCAGAGGACCAAAATGTCTTTTTTTCCTTTAAGGGAAGATTTTCAAAGAAAAGAGAAAAGATTCCATTAGGAATTAGGTAGTGTTTCTTTTTATGTTTGTGGCTTTTCATGTTCTCTCACTCTTCCTTCTTCTCCCCTCCCATATAACATTTTTTCCCTAGCCTTTGGGTCTGTAATAAATATCTTTAAAATTGGGAACATTGGAGTTTGGCATCTTAATAAAAAACTGACTTCCTAAAACTTCTATCAGGATTAAATATTTAGCTTTAATTTTATCTTTATCTCTATTGGTTATCTTTAGATTTTTAAAAAATAAGTAATTTGCTCAATTTGCATGTGTTCATTTTTATTTATATAGTTCCTTATGATACAATATCTATAATATAATTGTTTTCTCCAAGATGAAGAAGGATGGGAGTTGAGGCATGGAGTGGTGATGTTTATTTTGGAGAAAACTCAATTTTTCTCACTCTCCAGATGAACAAAATAAACTTGAAATAATCTTGTTGATAAATGTTTCAGATATCAAACAATATCCTTTATGCTTTCAGATAGAATTATAGTAATAGTTGCATGTAGGTATGTTTGGAATTTTTGTCTCATAATCCTAGATCAACTTTAAATGATTTGGAAATTATACTAAATATCTGAACATTGATTAAATGCTTATTTGACTTAATATAGCATTATCTAGATAAATTTGGGAGGGGGTAGAGAAGGAAGCAAAAAAAAGAGTGTTTCATAGTTCATTTCATAGACCTTATAATATTTATATTGATCTTCTATTCATTAATCACTTAGCCTATTATTAAGTGTATCAAGCAGTCAGGGAGATTTTGAAATTTGTCAGAGCAATATCTGGTATGAGTTTCTCTGAACTAAGATAATATTCCTATTTCCACATATAATAGCTGTGTGCATTTAAGTAAATCACAGCCTCTTTGGGCCTCACCGGGAATCAGTTATACAAATAAGGGAAAAAATAAAACCTCCTCTCAAAGAGCTTGTATATAGAAGGGGAGACAACTGTAAACAAATGAGTATAGTATGTATACAGAGTAGATGGGAAATAACTTTAGAAGGGAAGACCCCATAATTTCTATGGGGATCTAGAAAAGCCTCTTACTGAAAGAAGCATTTGAGCTGCATCTTGAAAGAAACAAAGAATTCTAAGAGGCAGAGGTAAAGAGGAAGACCATTCTAGCCGTGTTAGTCAGTCAAAAGCATGAGAACCAGGAGATTTGTGTGAGGAACAGCAAGTATATCATATAGTTGGATCATGCAGTGTATTGAGGGGAGTAACATTGGAATGGGCCAGGTTGTAAAGATTAGAGTTCCAAATGATTGTAAACCTTAGTTTATTCATCCATAAGCAAATATGGATGTTCCAAAAAAAGTATTTCAGCAAAATGAGCAAAAGAATTAATTATAAATTATAAATGCCTCAAATAATAGAAACACAAGGAAATTCAATCAATGAAATTATTAAGGAATGAAATTAAATATCTCATGTTAAAAAGTTTTTTATTATTTTTAAGAGAGAAAGAATGTCTTGTAGAGAAAAATTAACAGAAGATAATCATCAGGGGATTTTAAAAAAAGGACATGAATGAATAAAAACATATGCAGATTATAAAGAATCAGGAAAAGTGAAGGTAGAATTATAGATCTGACCATCATGGTCCAAACTCTCTAATTTCCCTAAAACTGAACTGGATCTTCGACTAGACCTGAAATTCCATTGTATTACTATTGGGAACTTGGATAAGTGAGATGGCAGATAAAGTACTGGGCCTGGAGTCATGAAGTTTAATCAGTCTTTTTTCAGTCATGTCTGACTCTTTGTGTTTCTATTCGGGGAGCCAGAAAGACCTGAGTTCAAATCTGGCATCAGACACTTACTGGACAAATTATTTAACTATTTACTTCCATTTTTCTCATTTATAAAATAAGCTGGAGAAAGGAATAGCAGATCATTCTAGTATCTTTACCAAAAAAAAAACCCTCAAAATGGGGTCATAAGTAGTTGGGCACAACTAAAACAACTAAACAAGAAAATATGAGGCTTATGCTGATGAGCTTCTATTGACTAAAGATAATTCATTTTCTGTAGCTGATAGTTTTAGGGAGTTTATTAAAATACTGAAAATTTAAATGATTTGCCTAGAATCACACAACTAGTATATATCATAAGTAGAACTTGAATCCATGTCTTCTGGGCTCCAAGGCCAGTTCCTTATTTACTACTCAATACTGCCTTTACAAATGAATCATTGTATTTAATCTGAAAGAATTACTGAGTGAATGAATACAAAAAAAGGGAAAGAGGAAGTAGTTAATAGAGGGAAATTAGGTAATGCATTTATATTATAAATGCATTATATAATACATAGTGAAATGTGAAAAGATAGTAATTCATATATTCTTTCAATAGGAGCCTTTCCATAGTAAATTGGAAAAGAAAACAAAGAGTAGAAAATGAATCTTGGGAATTAAAAGACGGATTCTCACCCAGTAGGAGTAACAGAGATTGTTGAAAACAATTTCCATTGAAAAGAGATGGTGACATCTTGTAGATTGTATATTTGGAGACTTTATTTATTTTATTTATTTATTTTTTGCTTTTTGCTGAGGCAATTGGGGTTAAGTGACTTGCCCAGGGTCACACAGCTAGGGAATGTTAAGTGTCTGAGATCACATTTGAACTCAGGTCCTCCTGACTTCAGGGCTGGTGCTCTATCCACTGCGCCACCTAGCTGCCCCTGGAGACTTTATTTATGTGGAAATCCTGGCTCTGTAGCAGCTAGGTGGTATAATGGAGAGGGTTCCAGGCTGGGAGTCAGGAAGATATCCGCCTTAGTTTAAATCTAATTTAAGATACCTACTAATTGTGTGGGCAAGGCACTTAATAGTATTTGCTTTGGTTTCCTCAGTTCAAAAATAACATGGTGAAGGGAATGACAAACTACTCTATCTTTGCTAAGAAAGACCAGAAGTGGGGACCGCTAGGTGGCGCAGTGTATCCACTGCCCTGAAGTCAGGAGGACCTGAATTCAAATTCGGCCTCAGACACTTAACACTCCTAGCTGTGTGACCCTGGGCAAGTCACTTAACACCAATTGCTTAAGCAAAGGAAAAACAAACAAACAAACAAAAACAGAAGTAAGGTCACAAAGAATCAGATACAACTGAAGATGACTGAATGATGACAATAATGGGTCAATTGTTTCCTAGTTTGAGATGCTATAATTGAGAAGGAAGAATTTTGGACTATTATTCTAGTGGAGGAAACAAAATACAAAAAACCAGGTACATTTCTTTTGATTCCTTCAAGGTTTACCTCAAATATAATTTCTTTTAGGACTTTCTTATGTTTCTCCAGTTTCTGGTGCCTTCCCCTCATTTGATTAATTTCATCTAATTTATGTTTCATATGCATCTCGTTATTTGTATTTTGTTTTCTCCACCAGAATATTAAATCTTAGAGGACAGGAATCGTTGTTGTTGTTTGTTGTTGTTGTTGACTTTTTATGTTATATAATCTCAATGGATGGGCACTTAAGATTTTTTTAAACATGGTAAAAATATAGGAAAATCCAATATAGGCATAGGTATTTAAATAATTATCTTGCTCTACAAAAATAATTAGATCAAAAAGGAAAAAAATGAGAAAGAAAATAAAATTCAAGCAAGCAACAACAAAAGAAGTGAAAATGCTATGTTGTGATATACACTCAGTTCCCACAGTTCTTTCTCTAGGTGTAGATTGTTGTCATCATCATAAGATTATTGAAACTGAATCATCTCATTGTTGAGAAGAGCCACATCCACCAGAATTGATCATCTTAATAATCTTGCTGTTGCCCTACACAATGATCTCCTGGCTCTGCTTATTTCCCTTAGCATCAGTTCATATAACTCTCTCTAGGCCTCTCTAAAGTCATCCTGCTGATCATTTCTTATATAACAATAATATTCCATAACATTTATATAACATAATTTATTCAGCCATTCTCCAATTGATGGGCATCCACTCAGTTTCCAGTTCCTTGCCACCACCAAAAGGGCTGCCACAAACATTCTTGCACATGTGGGTCTCTTTCCTTCCTTTAAGTTGTCTTTGAGATATAAGCCCAGTAGAAACACTGCTGGATCAAAGGGTATGCACAGTTTGTTAACTTTTTGATCAGAGTTCCAAACTGCTTTCCAGAATGGCTGGATCTATTCACAATTCCACCAACAGTGTCTGAGTGTATCATTTTTCCCACATCCCTTACAACATTCATCATTATCTTTTTTCTGTCATCTTTCCCAATCTGAGAGGTGTGTAATGATATTTCAGAGTTGTCTTAATTTGCATTTATCTTATCAATAGTGATTTAGAGCATCTTTTCATATGACTAGAAATGGTTTTAATTTCTTCAACTGAAAATTGTTCTTATCCTTTGGGCATTTGTCAATAGGAGAATGACTTAAATTCTTACAAATTTGAGTCATTTCTCTATATAATTTAGAATTGAGGCCTTTAACCCTTGAATGTAAAAATGTTTTCTTAACTTGTTGCTTTCCTTCTAATCTTGCTTACATTGGTTTTGTTCCTACAAAAACATTTCTTTTTTTTTCTATTTTCTTTTTGCTGGGGCAATTGGGGTTAAGTGATTTGCCCAGAGTCACACAACTAGAAAATGTTAAGTGTCTGAGGCCAAACTTGATTCAGATCCTCCTGACTTCAGGACTGGTGCTCTATCCACTGTGCCACCTAGCTGACCCTGCAAAAACATTTTAATATAATCAAAATGATCTATTTGGGGTTCAGTAATGAGATCCAATTCTTCTTTGGA
>JAJPUD010030630.1:0-13058 GCA_023553655.1 Myrmecobius fasciatus | reverse complement strand
ATTCTAGCTGGATAGGTTATTCTTGGCTGTAATCCAAGTTCCTTTGCCTTTCAGAATATCTGGTTCCAGGCCCTTTGGTTCTTCAATGTAGAGGCTGACAGATTATGTGTGATTCTAATTACTGATCATCAGTATTTGAATTGTTTCTTTCTAGCTGCTAGCAGAATCTTTTCCTTGCTGCTATAGTCCTGAAATTTAGCCACAATATTCCTTGCGGATTTAATTTTGGGGTCTCTTTTCAGGAGGTGATTGGTGAATTCTTTCAATGGTGATTTTGCCTTCTGATTCTACAATCTCAGGGCCATTTTCTTTCAGGGTTTCGTGGAAGATAGTGTTTAGTTTCTTTTTTTTTTCATCTTGACTTTCAGGAAGTCCAATAATCCTTAGATTGTCTCTCCTACATCTATTTTCCAAGTCAGTTGTTTTTCCTAGGAGATATTTCATATTTTCTTCTAATTTTTTATTTTTTTGTTTTTGTTTGACTGATTCTTGAAGTCTTATTGAGTCATTCACTTGCATTTGTTCAATTCTTATTATTAAAGTGTTGTTTTCTTTAGTTTCCTTTTTAAGCTCCTTTCATAACTGGCCAATTTGTTCATTGCACTCTTTTTTCCCCTTCACTAATTTTATTTTTAAATGAATTGGTGTCTTTATCGTATCTCTTTTGGAGGGCTTCTTGCACTGATTTCAGTTTATTGTCCCATTTATCCTCCAGCTCTCTTTTGAAATTCTGTATGCAATCTTCCAGAAAAGCCTTTTGAAAAGGGGATCAGTGATTGTCCTTAATAACTTCTTCTGGGGTTTTGTCTAAAGGAATGTCAGGATTTGGGGTCAGCCCTTCTTTCTCTCGATAGAAGCTCTCTATGATGAGAGCTCTCTTTTGCTTCTTCATTTTTTTTTTAGACTTCGTGGATGTCTCTTTAAGGCTTGGAAAAACGACGGCTGAAGTTCTTTTCACTGGGGCAATTTGGCAAATTTAATTTAAGGTGCTGGGCCGGTGGGGGCTAGGACTAAGACTTAATTACACCTTAAACAAGGCAAGTCTGCCAGAACGTCTGCCCCCAATTAGGTCAGAGTGTCCCCAGTGCCTCAGATAAACTCTAGGTGTTTGGAGTTTGGAGTTTCTGCCAAGATGAGCTGAGTCCCACCCTCACTTCTGGCCTTCAAGGAGTCCATTGTTTATCCCTCTGTCCAAGTTAAATAAGCCTGACATGAAGTTTTTCAGAGATATCTGCAAGCAGTGTCCAAGTATTTCTGAATTTGTTGACTTGAAGATCTGTTCAGAGGCTTATTTTATTGTTGATTTGAGAGATCAGAGGAGGTCGCAGAGAGTCACGTTTTCACTTTACCATCTTGGTTCCCCCAAAGAGATCTTAAAGGACGGAAAGGGCCCCATATATGCAAAAATGTTTGTGGCAGCCCTTTTTGTAGTGGCTAGAAACTGGAAACTGAATGGATGCCCATCAATTGGAGAATAGCTGAATAAATTATGGTATATTAATGTTATGGAATATTATTGTTCAGTGAGAAAGGACCAGCAAGATGATTTTAGAGAGGCCTGAAGATATTTGCATGAACTGATGCTGAGTGAAGTGAGCAGAACCAGGAGATCATTATACATTGCAACAATAGTACTATATGATGATCAGTTCTGATGGATATGGCTCTCTTCAATGATGAAATCTTTCAAACCAGTTCAAATTGTTCAGTGAAGAAATCAATATACACCCTGAGAGAGGAATATGAAATGTGGACCACACCATAACATTTTCATGCTCTTTATTGATGTTAGCTTTCATTGTGTTTCTTTCTCTGATTTTTCTTTCTTGTAGATATTATTTTTCTTGCACAACAATGATAAGTGTGGAAATATGTGTACATATATTCGATTTGTCAAGTATTTTAGCATAATTAAAATGTGGATTTCCTGCCATCTAGGGAACGGTTAGGGAGTGGGGGGGGATATGTAACAGAAAGATTTATAAGGGTTAATGTTGAAGAATTACCCACACATAGGTTTTGCAAATAAAAAGTTTTAATAAAAAAAAGAATTGAACAAATATATTTCCTATTTTCCCTAATTTGATTTTGTCATTGGTACAGCAGTAAAGGACAACAAAGACCAAAAAAAGAATTATTGTAATGTTAAACTCTGCCTACCTGCATAATTCTCATATATAACTATTGTATAGTAAACTGGTATTTATTTTTCTTTATAAATAATCTACATTATACTCTCTGTGGAAGTATAAAGAGAGGTCCTCTGTACTAAAAATGATAATTTTTTAAAGGTTTTGTGCCTACTTGTGATGCTACCTAGTCAAAGCTGAGTAAAGCACTTCACTTTTTCATTCTCAGTTTCCTCCTCTATAAAATGGAAATAATAAATGCAACTGCTTCAGAAAGTTTTCAATATAAAGTCAAATATATATCTAATTGTGATTTGAAAAGTGCCTGAAATCTTGAAATAAGTAGTTTCTGCCAAAGACAACATGAGAAGTAATCTAGTACTGTGGTGATTTTGTGGATTGCAGGCATAATGGAATTCTTAAAACAGACACACAGAGTTTGGAGGAAAGAGAATGAGAAGTGATCAGAAACTGAGTGATTGAATAGCAAGAAGCAACAGCATCAGTTTCAATATGGCCAGTCTCTCCTATTCTACTGAAGACATGTTGATGTCAGGCAGAAATAATTGGTGGTAGGATTCAAGCAGTCAAAATGTAATTCAAAATTCAGACTGATCCAAGGCAGAGAAGGAAAAGCTTGAAGAAGGAAAGTCATTGTCTCTATCACCATCTCAAAGAAGAAGATTTGGGCCAAAGGCTTCAATTTTATCCCTCTCTTCAAGGATTGATTGAAGTTCCAAGAAAAAGTCTTTTCTTCTTTTACCTGTTAGTGTTTATTGATTAAGAGACATACTGTGTTTCCTTCTTTTCTTAAATTTTTCAAATTATGTAGACATTGCTTCAACTATACAGGGACCTAAGATTGGATAAAAATAAATACAAATTTAAATTAAAGTAATGAACCAAACTTCTGTCTGAATTTTGGAAATTTTCCTAGGTGGAATTATTGAACAATTGTAATTACACGACCAACTTCATCAAGCAGAAGAAATGAGACTTTGGTGGAATCAAGCCATTGTATTTTGCCTAAATAGTAAATAATTGTTGCTATAGGCTGTGGCTGATTAAAACTCTTGAAACAATAAAAACTATTTTTTAGGAAATGAAGTTGAGTAACACCAACATGAAACATTGTTATATAAGGAAAATATCTGCAAACCTTAAATGTTAGTTATTATTATCAGAATTTTGCTATAGTGTTTGTGTGAGGAGAAAAGAATGAATTCATTTAAAGCTTCAGTTTAAGTGAAGAAATGGTGTATAAAGTATATTGCAATTATGAAAAGGTTGGAAGGGATAAGCTCTATGGTTCCTTCTAGAAAATTTATTAAAATGTAGGTTTTATAAATCAATTTGTCCAATAAGGTGGGGGGGATAACTGCATGATTGGAATAATAGTTTCAATTAAAATATAATCTACAATATTCAAAAAAATACAAGCAGCCTTTTATCATTGTAAAGTCCTATTTAAATGTCTCCTTATCATGAAAAGGTAGCATTTTCCCCGAGTAAAAAAAAAATGAAGGAGAAAGTAAACTTTTAAAAATCTCTCCAAGCTTAAATCTTTGATTATAGATGGTGAGAATTAGCTTTGCTAAATATAGAGTTCTATCATCTATAAATTGGCTAGAATATGATCAATTGATTAGTTGTGAAGAAAAATTAATTAGAGGAATGACTGAAAAAATTAACAATTAAAGATATTGATTCTGATTATCACTTTCAAAAGCAAAACAAAAACAACATTGAGGAATTGCAAGTCTCACTAGATGAATGGTGGATGAGCCATCACAGAAGGCAATATATAGGAATACCAAGAGCAAGGAAACAAAAATGACTTGAGAAGACTGATTAATACATTCATTGTTTTTCTCCTTCGTTTTCTTTTCCTTTCTTTTGAAATTAATGACAAGTAAAATACCTATTTTCATATAAAATGTAGAACTATAGGAGAGGATTGTGCCTATGTTAGTGAAGCTCAACCATAGGGAATTTTTTGTTTGTTTGTTTCTTTTCCCTTTTGTTAATATAATAATTTATACATGAAACTTTCAAAATTTGCTACTTATCTGTAATTCCTTCTTCTCTTCCCAGTTTTTTATTTTATTTCATCTCCTCTTGTCTAATCCCTTTTCCTCTTCTTTCCATCTTTTATCTTTCTTCCTCCTTCTCCCTTTGTCTCTCAGTATCACTCTGTTTTCCACTTTTTTGTCATCTCTCTCATATGAAGTGAAAGATTGCATAATTTAATGATTTTTTGTACACAATTTCAAATTTCTCTCCAGAGCAATGCAGACAGTATTAATTCATGGAGCCATTGTATATGCATTATATCACCATGTACAATCAATGTCACTGTATTTTGATTTAATTGTTTTTTTTTTTTTAAAACTTGAATATTCAATCAAGCACAGCAAATATAAAGGAGTAGAAACAGAAACTCATTTGAACTCTCCCAAATTCCCCTTCAAACGACTATTAAATGATGCCTTAATTTGGCTTATGAGTGAGAGAGTGAAGAAAAGATCAGAGTGCAACCATTTTACAATACAAAGAGATAGTGATTGCAGCTTCAGGGGAACAAGGTCTCTTCCTAGGCACAGACCAGGAAAGCAGTGACCACAGCTCTGTGTGGTCATAAATAAATCATTTAACTTTGATTACCAGAGAAAGCAATAAAATTCAACAAATACTTATTAAGGGCCAACTATGCTAACCATTGGGGATAGAAATGTGAACAAGAAGACCCTGCCCTTTGAAAGTTTACATTCTAATTG
Source organism: Myrmecobius fasciatus (assembly GCA_023553655.1). Lineage (NCBI taxonomy): Eukaryota > Metazoa > Chordata > Mammalia > Dasyuromorphia > Myrmecobiidae > Myrmecobius > Myrmecobius fasciatus. The sequence continues at coordinate 8,152 of JAJPUD010030630.1, read as the reverse complement.
GAGAAGGTTATACTCAGTTCTTGTCTGAAGTGGGTTTGCTTCCCTTTTTGTCAAAATGTGGTGACCCTTTCCTCAAGTTCCTTATAATATAGTGGGAGAGAAGAAACTAATTCAATCACGTTTTTCAATGACCCTGAGAGAGTCTGAGGAGATGATGGGATATAGTGAAGTTTTGTGTTGTTTTGTTTTGCTTTGTTTATTTTAAAGAATAAAGAAGACCTCTATTTGTTTGCTTGTTCTTAATTGGGAAAAAGTCCTTAAGTAAGGGAGGAATTGAAGAAAGAAAGGGATGATGATAGAGGTGTTAGGCTAATGGTTAATTTTTTTTTTCATTGTTGGGATTTGATAGATAGGATTATATAAATTATTGCTGGAGTGAGAGAAGCATTTTGAGGGGGGAAAAACCATAACCATTAAGTTGAAAATGAGGACATGATTTAGTGTCCCCTGAATTTCAAATTTAGAGTGTTAAATTAATAGGATATATTCTATCCTACTTGAATCTTTCTTAAGAACAATTATTCATTTTGGAATGAACCTAGTGCATTTTGGGGGGAGAATGGATGGGAGAGTAGAGTCTAATTATTTTGCCTAGAATGAATGAAACCTAAACTTGTTTATTTTAAAATGTCTCTGGAAATGGGGCATGTGCAAAGCTGTCCCAGAGCTAAAAATTCTTGTGGATCACAGCCTATTTAAAGAGACTTGTCGTATGTCTCTAAATCAATATTTTATTAATTGGTTGTCACATACATCGCTCTAAATTGAGGAGCATTGACAAATGTTCTTGACTTATGTCTTGCCACTAGATTCAGATGACTCTGGAAGCCAGACTAAGGTTGACTGACTTTGCATACCTTTGCCTCATTCAAATACAATTCATTTGCAATTCAAGACATCACCTCTTTATGTCATTGGTCCTCTTTGAAAATGAAGGATCAACACCAACAAAAATTGATTTTCATAGAAGAACCTAGGAAGACTTAAATGAATTGATATGAAGTGAACTGAGCTCAAGAGCAATGTTGCATTATGTTCAACTGTGAATCACTTAGCTATTGTAATATGACAGTAGATAATTCTGAAGGACTTATATTGAGAATATTATCGACTACTAAAGACATAGCTTTAGATCAAATAGGTAGAATCCACATGCAAATTGAAGCATGCTTTTCAAACTTTATTTTTTTCTCATTTTTTGTTTTCCTTTCTAATGTCTAATACATTAATATTTTTGAATGATACCACGTCTCATCAATATCAAATTGCTTGCTTTCACAAGGATTGGGGAGGTAAAAAAATTATAATGTGCATTCAATTTAAAAAAAATTAAGATAAATGGGAAAAGAAGGTCTTTTTTTAAACTTGGCATGTGAGAGATTTTTTCTTTAATTTATAAACATATATATATATACACATATATGTATACATTTCACAAACAGCAAAGTTTTAGAAGAATATAATTTACATATCACACACACACAAACATGCAAAGATCACTGAGTTAATGCAAGCCAAGTCAATAAATCTTTATTAAGCATTTCCTACTTACTAGGCAGTGTACTAAGTGGTTGCAATATACATACATACATACATATACATATATATATGAATATATATAGATGTATGTATATATATATACATATATATATATAGATATATATCTATGTATATATTTAGTGACAACGCTAGAGTTGGGATAAAAGTGGGGGGAAGAGATAATCTGCTTCTTCTGGGGCCCTGTTGAATAAAGAAGTCATGAATTATGGAGAGTCAGGGAGGTGTACAGATGTTAAGGAAAGGGTGAACAAATTTGACTTCTGCAAATTATTCATTAAAATTGAGCTTCTGGAAAGAACTGATCAATCAGAAGAAAGAGCTGAAAGGAAAGTCATATTCTAGGTATAAAACAGTGAAAGGGTAAGTGGATTCTCTAGGATAAAAATTCTGCTAGAAATTGGAGTTGAAGGTAACTGCCGTGGTGAAAAAAAACGACAGGGAAATAATAATGGGGGCAGGGAAGAGCATTTAAAGATAGTAGTGGTTCCATGAGACAATAGATGGCATGAATATTATATGGAAATATGAACAATAATTTGTATATGACATACTCATTTATCATCAATTTCAAAGTCTTATTAATTCTACCATCATAAATTCTTTTGCTCCTTAAAGACTATCTCTCTTCATATGCCCACTGCTCTATTTCCACTTTTTGGTTAACTTTTTTTGAAATATTGTGATAATTTTCTTAACTTATGAATGATTTAATTTACCAAACTCTCTACTGACCTAAATTATTTTTTTAAATTTTATTTTATTTGCAAAACATATGTATGGGTAATTCTTCAACTTTAACACTTACATAGCTTTCTGTTACAAATTTTTCCCCTCAACTTCCCACCCCTCCCCTAGATGGCAGGATATCCACTACATGTTAATTAGGTTAAAATACTTGACAAATCGAATATATGTATACATATTTCCAAACTTACCATTGGTGTGCAAGACAAATCGTATCTACAAAAAGAAATATCAGATAAAGGAAACACAATGTAAGCAAACATCAATGAAGAGTATGAGAATGTTATATTGTGGTCCACATTTCACATCCCTCTCTCTGGGTGTATATGGCTTTCTTCATCACTGAACAATTGGAACTTCTTTGAAACATTTCATTGCTGAAGGGAGCCATGTCCATCAGAATTGATCGTCATATAGTATTATTGTTGCCATATATAATGATCTCCTGGTTCTGCTCATTTCACTCAGCCTCAGTTCATGCAAGTCTCTCCAGAACTCTCTAAAATCGTCCTGCTGGTCATTTCTTACAGAACAATAATATTCCATAATATTCATATACCATAATTTGTTCAGCCATTCTCTAATTGAAGGGCATCTATTCAGTTTCCAGTTTCTAGCCACTACAAAAAGGGCTGCCACAAACATTCTTGAACATGTGGGGCCCTTTACTTCCTTTATGATTTCTTTGGGATATAATCCCAATAGAAATGCTGCTGGGTCAAAGGGTATGCACAGTTTGATAACTTTTTGAGCATAGCTCCAAATTGCTCTCCAGAATGGCTGTATCCATTTACAGCTCCACCAACAATGCATCAATGTCCCAGCCTTCCCACATGCCCTCCAACGTTCATCATTAACTTTTCCTGTCATTTTAGCCAATCTGACAGGTGTGTAGATATACCTCAGGGTTGTTTTAATTTGCATTTCTCTGATCAATAGTGGTTTGGAGCACCGTTTCATATGATTATAAATAGTTTTAATTTCATCCTCTGAAAATTGCATGTTCATTTCCTTTGACTATTTATCAATTGGAGAATGGCTTGAATTCATATAAATATTAGACAATTCTCTATATATCTTAGATATGAGACCTTTATCAGAACCCTTAAATGTAAAAATGATTTCCCAATTTATTGCTTCCCTCCTAATCTTGATTGCATTGGTTTTGTTTGTACAAAAACTTTTTAACTTAATATAGTCAAAGTTATCTATGTGGTTTTCAATTAAGAGTTCCAGTTCTTCTTGGACATAAATTTATTCCATCTCCACAGGTCTGAGAGGTAAACTATATTATGTTCCTCTAATTTAATTATAGTATCACTCTTTATATCCAGATCATGAACCCATTTAGATCTTATCTTGGTATGTGGTATTAGATGTGGGTCAAGCCCTAATTCTTCCACACTAGTTTCCAATTTTTCCAGCAGTTTTTGTCAAATAGTGAGTACTTATCCCAGAAGCTGGGGTCTTTGGGCTTATCAAAGACTAAATTGATATAGTTATTGCCTAGTTTGTCTTGTGATGCTATCCCATTCCACTGATCAACTACTCTATTTCTTAGCCAGTACCAAATGGTTTTGATGACCACTGCTTTGTAATATAGTTTTAGATCTGGTACAGCAAGGACACCTTCATCTGCCTTTTTTTTTTCATTAATTCCCTTGAAATTCTTGACCTTCTGTTCTTCCAAATGAATTTTGCTACTATTTTTTCTAGGTGTGTAAGATAATTTATTGGGAGTTTGATTGTTATAGCACTAAATAAGAAGATTAGTTTTGGTAGTATTGTTATTTTTATTATATTCGCTCAGCCTACCCATGAGCATTTTAAGTTTTTCCTATTGACTAGGTCTGATTTTCTTTGTGTGGAGAGTGCTTTGTAGTTTAGTTCATATAGTTCCTGACTTTCCCTTGGCAGATAAATTCCCAAATATTTTATGCTATCAACAGTTATTTTGAATGGAATTTCTTTTTGTGTCTCTTGCTGCTGAACTTTGTTGGTAATATCTAAAAATGCTGATGATTTATGTGGATTAATTTTGAATCCTGCCACTTTGCTAAAGGTGTGAATTGTTTCTAGTAGTTTTTTAGTTGAGTCTCTAGGGTTCTCTAAGTATACCATCATGTCATCTGCAAAGAGTGATAATTTGATTTCTTCATTACCTATTATAATTCTTTTTATCTCTTTTTTTCTCTTATTGCTAAAGCTAACATTTCTAATACAATATTAAATAGTAGTGGTGACAGTGAGCAGCCTTATTTCACTCCTGATCTTATTGAGAATGGTTCTAGATTGACTCTATTACATATGATACTTGCTGATAGTTTTAAGTAGATACTACTAATCATTGTAAGGAAAATCCCATTTATTCCTATGCTCTCTAGTGCTTTTAATAGGAATGGGTGTTGGATTTTATCAAACTCTTTTTCTGCATCTATTGAGATAATCATATGGTTTTTGTTAGTTTGGTTATTAATATAACTGATTATGCTGATAGTTTTCCTGTTATTGAAACAGCCCTGCATTCCTGATGTAAATCCTACTTGGTCATGGTGTATGATCCTGGGGAAAATTTTCTGTAATCTCCTTGCTAAAATCTTATTTAAAATTTTTGCATCATTTTTTTTTTCGGGGGCAGAGCCAAGATGGCGGTGTGAAAAGGTGACTTTCTGCGTCCTTCTCCGACCTTCTCTCAAATCAACAATAAAATAAGCCTCTGAACTGATCTTCAAGTCAACGAATCAGGAAATATTTGTATACTGCTTGCAGATATCTCTGAAAAACTTCACATCAGGTTTGTCTAGCTTGAACAGAGGGATAAACAGAGGACTCCAATGTCAGAGAACTCTGGTGCAGGCCAGAAGTGAGGGTGGGACTCAGCTCAGCTCAGCTCATCCTGGCAAAAACTCCAAACTCCAAACTCCAAATTCCAAACACCTGGAGTTTATCTGAGGCACTCAGGACACTCTGCCCTGATTGGGGGCAGGTGTTCTGGCAGACTTGCCTTGTTTAAGGAGTAATTCAGCCTTAGTCCTAGCCCCCAACAACACAGCAAGTTAAATTAATGCGCCAAAGTGCCCCAGGGCAAAATCTTCAGCCATGGTTTCAGCCCCCGTTTTTTTTTTTTCCCTACCTTAAAGAGATATCCATACTGTCTAAAAAAAATGAAGAAGCAAAAGAGAGCTCTCACCATAGACAGCTTTCATAGAGAGAAAGAGGAGATGACCCCAGATCCAGAGGTTCCTTTAGACAAAACTCCAGAAAAAATCAGCAAGAACCATCGCTGGTCCCCTTTTCAAAAGGCCTTTCTGGAAGATTGCATAAAGAACCTCAAAAGAGAGATGGAGGATAAATGGGAAAATAAACTGAAATCAGTGCAAGAAGGATATAATATCTTGCAAGAAGGATATGATGCCCTGCAAAAAAGATATGAAAAAGACATTAATTTATTGAAAACTAAAATTAGTGAAGTGGAAAAAGAATGCAATGAACAAAAACTTCAATTGGCCAGTTACAAAAGGAGTTTAAAAAGGTAACTGAAGAAAACAACACTTTAAAAATAAGAATTGAACAAATGCAAATGAATGACTCAATAAGACTTCAAGAATCAGTCAAACAAAAACAAAAAAAATGAAAAATTAGAAGAAATATGAAATATCTCCTAGGAAAAACAAGTGACTTGGAAAATAGATCTAGGAGAGACAATCTAAGGATTATTGGGCTTCCTGAAAGCCATGATGAAAAAAAGAATCTAAACACTATCTTCCAGGAAATCCTGAAAGAAAACTGCCCTGAGATTGTAGAATCAGAAGGCAAAATCACCATTGAAAGAATTCACCGATCACCTCCTGAAAGAGACCCCAAAATTAAAACCCCAAGGAATATCGTGGCTAAATGTCAGGACTATAGCACCAAGGAAAAGATTCTGCTAGCAGCTAAAAAGAAACAATTCAAATACCGAGGATCAATAATTAGAATCACACAGGATCTGTCATTCTCCACATTGAAGGATTGAAGGGCCTGGAACCAGATATTCTGAAGGGCAAAGGAACTTGGATTACAGCCAAGAAGAACCTATCCAGCTAGAATGAGCTCCAGGGAAGAAGATGGTCATTCAATGATATAGGTGAATTTCACCTATTTCTAATGAAAAGACCAGATCTGAACAAGAAATTCGACATCCAAACACAGAACTCATGATATGCATAAAAAGGTAAAAAGTAAAGGACTCTTGAGAACTTTATTTCTATTAGGGGGATGCTTGAAGTTTGGGGGTATAACTAACTAGATATTACTTTGATAATATGAAAAAGAGAACTAGAGGGGAAAATGTTGTCATACTGGGGAAAAGAGGGGAAAAGTGGTAAAATGAGATCTAAAAAAAGGAGGTAAAAACAAGCTAAAATCTCTTGAAGAGGCAAAGAAAACCTAATATAATTGAGAGAAAGAGGGGAGGGAGATGAGCATTGTGTAAATCTTACTCTCATCAGGTTGGGCTCTAAAAGTCTATATCAGACACTTGATTTCACATAGAAACTTGTTAGTTGCTAGAAAGAAGTGGGAGGGAATGGAGGAAAAGAAAGTGATAAATTAACAGAACAGAAAATAGAAGAATCAGGGTAAAGGAGTAAAAACAGGGGGAAGGGATCTAAAGGGTGAAGTATTGTTTGGGGGAGGGGGTTATCAAAAGCAAAGTACTGAGGAGGGGAGAAGGGAGAAAGGGAAAAGGAAAGGGGAAAACATAACTTGGGTAAATAAGATGGCAGGAAATAGAGAATTAGTTATTCTATCTGTGAATGTGAATGGGATGAACTCTCCCATAAAGTCGAAGCAGATAGCAGACTGGATTAAAAACCAGAATCCCACAATATGTTGTCTAAAAGAAACACATCTAAAACATAGTGACACATATAGGAAGAAAGTAAAAGGTTGGAGCAGGACCTATTATGCTTCAGGTGAACAAAAAAAAGCAGGGGTAGCAATCCTGATCTCAGATCAAGTAAAAGCCAAGATAGATCTAATCAAAAGAGATAAGGAAGGAAACCATATTTTATTAAAGGGTACCATAGATAATGTAGCAATATCAATACTAAATATATATTCACCAAGTGCAAAAGCATCCAAATTCCTAGGGGAGAAATTAAGAGAGGTGCAAGAAGAAATAGTCAAAGTATACTAGTGGGGGATCTCAACCTTGCTCTCTCAGAATTAGATAAATCAAACCACAAAATAAACAAGAAAGAAACTAGGGATTTAAACCAATTGTTAGAAAAGTTAGGTATGATAGATCTATGGAGAAAATTGAATGGAGACAGTAGGGAATTTACTTTTTCCTCAGCAGTCCATGGAACATATACAAAAATTGACCATGTGTTAGGGCATAAAAACCTCAAAATCAAATGCAGAAAAGCAGAAATAGTAAATGCATCTTTTCAGATCATGATGAAATAAAAATCACATGCAATATAAAGCCAGGAGAAAATAAAGCAAAAGTTCATTGGTCAAGTGGTTAAAACTACTAGAAACAATTCACAACTTTAGCAAAGTGGCAAGATTCAAAATTAATCCACATAAATCATCAGCATTTTTATATATTACCAACAAAGTTCAGCAGCAAGAGATGCAAAAAGAAATTCCATTCCAAATAGCAGATGATAGGATAAAATATTTGGGAATCTATCTGCCAAGTAAAAGTCAGAAACTTTGCTGAACTTCGTTGGTCTCTTTCAGAAGGTGATCGGTGAATTCTTTCAATGGTGATTTTGCCCTTTGATTCTACTATCTCGGGGCAGTTTTCTTTCAGGATTTCCTGGAAGATAGTGTTTAGATTCTTTTTTTCATCATGGCT
>JAJPUD010030629.1:371-13059 GCA_023553655.1 Myrmecobius fasciatus | reverse complement strand
ATTTTTCCATATATTGGGTATTTTAAAAAGCAAAATGATCTGTAATGTTGAACTTAAAACCATTTTCTTAGATATGAAAGATAAGCTGTATAAGCTGTGAACTTTTAGGTTGAATCTTTTAGTAAAAGATTCAATGTGATATTTGAGTTAGATTCATCTGAGGCTTTGATTAATGAGAATTGCTGTAGGAGATAAAATCTCTTGGGGCTGCAATTGATATTTGTTTGGAGTTTTAAATTTAGGTATGACTGTCTGAAAGATTATCAAACCAGGGATCTGCCATCTGAAAGGAATATGCCATATGGGCTACTGAGAAAGAATCATTGCAGGTGGAAGTTAGTGTCTGGGAACAAACTAGAAGAACAATCTTCATCTCTGCTGAAGGTGGGATTCTTCTGATTCAATTTCCCCAATGGTGAGAACCCACCTGATTGTTTCTGAGTGTGTCCTAAGGTGGAGTTATTAAACTGCTTTAAGGATATTCTATCCTGTATGTGTTTTCAGGTTAAGACCTGAAGGACCAGTTCTGGTACTATTTAAGTATCATGCCCCTGATTTTTCCTCTTATAGCAAATTTCTTTAATCAAAGCAAGTGGTCAGTGGAAGATATAAAACACAATAAAGTACACACACATATATTTTAATTGGCAGTCCAGTTCTGTAGGATTCTCTGCTGCTATAACATCTTTACATTGTATGTTGATGGAAGATAGGGCTCGGTTGTCAGGATCTCTGGACCCCAATCCTAGACCCCTTTGCTTACTTATCAAAGATTTATATTAACTTCAAATGTGTTTTTCATGTTTTGCATGATCATGGGTGCTATATGGAAAGAAAGGGGATTTTTGATAGCCAAACAATTCAATGCAGAGAAAATGATTACTGACAGCTATCCATGAACCTAGAGAGGTTTCTGTTGTTTCTTTTAAATGAAGGGGATTCACTTTAGGTGAGGGGAAGCAGGCTTACAGATCAGCTGCCCATGTTGCTGATTGTTGCCCAGGACCATAGCAACTTTAACCCCCAACCTAACTCCTGCATTCCCTCATATAGCTCCCAGGCAAGTAAATTCTGAAAGGCCTGCAAATGTGCTTCTTGCAGAGGCTTCAAACTTCTTTTTGTTGTGTTAACATCTGCACTAGTTGTATGAAAGCTTTTCCTTGTGAGAATTTAGGGCTTTTTCTGGAAGAGATTATATTCACTGAAGGGCACAATATTTTGCCCATTACACCTATTCCTTTGAGGAAAGAAAAGCAGTAATTTTGGAAAAACGTTTTTGGTATTTATCCTAGGGAAGGTTATTTGGACAAGAACCATTTGTGATAGCCTCATCCCGCCCCCCAGTCCTTAATATGATATAGTTATACATGTACAATCATGTTAAATATATTTCCATATTAGTCATGTGGTGAAAGAAGAATCAAAAGAAAAAAAAAAAGAAAAACCATGAGAAAGAAAAAAAAATTTAAGTGAAAATAGTATGCTTTAAATCGCATTCAGTCTCCATAGTTCTTTCTCTGGATGTATATGGTGCTTTCCATCACAAGTCTTTTTGGAATTGTCTTAGGTCATTGTATGGCTGAGAGCAAAGTCTATCAAAACTGATCATCTGCACAATGTTGCTGTTACTATGTACAATCTTCTCCTGGTTCTCACTTCATTTAGCATCAGTTCATGTAAGTCTTTCTAGGTTTTTCTGAAATCTGTCAGTTCATTACTTTTTATAGAATAATAATATTCCATTATATTCATATACCATAACTTATTCAGCTATTCCCTAATTGATGGGCATCCACTAATTCCCATTTCCTTGCCACCAGAAAGAGTTGCTACAAACATTTTTGCACATGTGGGTTCTTTTCCCTCTTTTATGATCTCTTTAGGATATTGATCCAGTTGCAAAGCTTTCTGTTCCAAATTACCCCTTCCTTCCCCTCACCTCCTCCTCTAGATGGCAGGTAGTCCAATACATGTTAAATATGTTAAAATATATGTTAAACCAATATATATATATATACATATATATATGCATATTCATACAATTATCTTGCTGTACAAGAAAAATGGGATCAAGAAGGAAAAAACTGAGAAAGAAAAAATGCAAGCAAACAACAACCGAGAAAGTGAGAATGCTATATTGTGGTCCACATTCAGTTCCCACAGTCTCTCTGTCCACTCTGGGTATAGATGGTTCTTTTCATCACTGAACAATTGGAATTGGTTTGAATCATCTCATTGTTGAAAAGAACTACGTCCATCAGAACTGATCATCATATAGACTTCTCGTTGCCGTGTATAATGATCTCCTGGTTCTGCTCACTTCGCTCAACATCAGTTCAAGCAAGTCTCTCCAGGCTTCTCTGAAATCATCTTGTTGATCATTTCTTACAGAATAATATTCCATAACTTTCTATACCATAATTTATTCAGCCATTCTCCAATTGATGGGCATCCATTCAGTTTTCAGTTTCTAGCCACTACAAAAAGGGCTGCCACAAACATTCTTGCACATGTGGGGCCCTTTCCTTCCTTTAAGATCTCTTTGGGATATAAGCTCAATAGAAACACTGCTGGGTCAAATGGTATGCACAGTTTGATAACTTTTTGAGCATAGTTCCAAATTGTTATAGCCCTTTCTTAAAATTAGTTTATACATTGCTTGTACTCCCCAATAACTTTCCTGATACAGAATTGAAATAATTCCTCTCATGATTTGTTTATTAAACATTACTCTTCTATATTACTCCAAGGTAATAACCAATGACCCTGCTCAGTTTCAATTGTTTCAAATTTAACTAAATCTTTCTTTTAAGTTTTCATAAACACGGAGGTCACTCTTGTCTCAAGCACTTGGAGAATTAACAAATGCATTTTTATAAATTACCTGAACAAGATTGCCTTGTTAGTCTCCTCTGCTAATCCCCTTTGTCTCAAATATCTCTCCTCTTTGGTGTCCAGTCACATATACTGTGGTAATTTTATTTGATAACAATGGGTTTAATCAGCATCTGTTTTATCAATTTTCCATGTATTAATTCCTTCCCTTTGCTTTTTATCATTCCTCTTTCACACCTCTTTTGTTTTACTTTTCTTTCCTTTTTGAAGGAAAGAGACAGGATTGATACGAGATTTAGCCACTAATATTTTATTAATATGGCTTCATATTTTAATACCTCTCAATTTCCTCTTAGTTTGGGGGAGGGCTAATGCCATAATTCCCTTAATTCTTTCAGCATTTTAACTTTTCTCTTCCTCTTTGAAATAAGGTGTCCTAATGTTGAGGTTGGGAAGGGACCTTAAAAGGTTAGGTGTCACAGACTGGTCTGGAAAGGTGTCTTAAAAGAATATGCAGGCTTGAATTCATATTTAAATCAAGGGGCAAAATTTATTGTAATTGTAACACCAATTTAAGTGGGCTAAGTTCCAAAAGAATTTAGCAAAGAAGCAAGGAGACATATTTATCCAATTCTTCACGTCATTGATAGGCTAATTTTATGGCCTAGAAGTAGAATGGAGGAGTGGTTTCAGGAATTTGAATTTGAATTAGCAGATCTAGGATTATTTTAAGTCCAGAAGACTTTAGAATCATTGACAGACAAGATTGTTAGAACAATAGCACTCTAAGGTTATGGAGTTTCAGGATCACTAATATATCTTCCCTAAAGTCTAAGGGAAGAAATATTATATTCCTGGGCCAGAAGACTTTAGAATCATTGACAGACTGTTACAACAGAAAAGCTCTAAGGTCAAGAGACCTTAAAATTATTGCTATTTCCCCTAGAAACTATACTCCTTCACTAAAGACCTGACTTCCCACTCCACATACTGTATTTATTTTATTTTTTTTACTAAGGCAATTGGGATTAAGTGACTCGCCTAGGGTCACACAGCTAAGAAGTGTTGAATGTCTGAGACCAGATTTGAACTCAGATCCTCCTGACTTCAGGACTGGTGCTGTATCCACTGGGCAACCTAGCTGTCCCAGATACTCTTAAGACCTTTCCCCAGGAAATTTGTTGTTTCTGTTACCTTATTTTTTTTTCTTCAGATATCAATAAATCTACATATTATAATAAAGTTATTCCTTTTGGAACTGGAAATTTTTCTAACAATTGTTCCAAAACTTTTCCAAATAAATTTTGGGACTCTGTAAATCCTTGAGGTAAAACAGTCCAATTGTACAATTTAGATTGTTAGTTTCTTCCTGGAAAAAGGATTTTCTCGTTCAAAAGTGAATAAACCTCTCTGGATCTAGCAGGCAGATATAAAAAGGCATCCTTTAAATCTACTTCATTAAACCATCCATTATGGTGTGGAATTTTCCCCACAATAGTATAAAGGGTTGGGACCACAATCCTTTTCTTCCCTTCCATAGGAATAGGATATTTTGTACTTATACTACCTCACTTTCTCTTTTCAGGGTCACTTTTAATGGAGGGATTTTTAGACCTCTTCTGTTTTTTTCTTTAACATAGACTATGTATCAATTCACTTTTCCTTTTCCTCTGTTAATAAAGCTATTTTACTTATATTTCCTAATTCTACACTTATATTTTAAAATCAGTTTCACTATTAAACCTCTTCCTAACAACTTGTTCCCTGTCTCAGGAATAAATAACAGTTGTCCAATTCATTCTTCTTTTTCTTTTAATTTTACAGTTTTTGGTTTGAAATCCATAAACGACTTAGTTGTCCCAGTGTTCACTAAAAGATCTCCCATGGTTCCACTTTTAAATTTATCAAGGCTCTGGGTGGGACCAACTATTTGGAAGCCCTTGATCCTCTCTATTCTTCATCAAAAGTCATGAGAAGGATTATTTTTCCTTCTTCCCTTAGTTCAGGGCATTCTCTCTGGAATTGTCCAAATTTTCCACAATGGAAGCACCCAGCTGAATTAGAGGAATTATAATAGGGTTTACTTCTGCCCTTCCTTTCCTTTCCCTTCATCTGTTCTCATCCAACCTCCTTTTACTCCTTGAGTTTAAACCTATCTTGGTGTTAAAAAACCAACAACCATCAATCATTAGAAACAAATCTATGTAACAAGTTTATAGATTTCCAGTAAGCCCATTTCTTGTTCAGGAACTATATAATCCAAACAAGCTGATGTATTCCCAAGGGCTGATGGATTTGCTCACAAAGGGGTTCTGAGAAACCTAGGAAGTTTATAAATTCTAGAGAAGCTTTTAAAAGGAGCTTGCTGCTTCTACTGGTTCATCCCAATTATTTTGGGGGGCTTTGTTTTCTGACACCTCTCCCGCCCCGCATTCTGTGAAGAGGGAAGGGAGCAGTACATCTTCAAATATCATGGAAAATTACTCTAAAATGCAAAACCAATCTAGATAGGGTTCTGAGCTCACCCCTTCCCTTCCATCCACGGCAATTACCAGTTTTAGGTTTTATCATGTTATTACAACTTTCATAAGTTATGAACAAATTGTTTTAGCTGTAAATTCTCTTAACTCACAAGCAACGGTGGAAATATCCAAGTCCTTAAATTGCATTTACAAAATATTGCAAAACAGGATTAAAATAACATAATCAGTTTCAACAAACTTTTCACCCTCTTCTAAAAACATTCAGGTTACTAGGTGACAAGCCAAATCTAAGTTCTACAATCTCAGAAAGAACCATAATTTAGCAATTACCATTCACTGAGTTTCATCACTGTATAGTAGACTCAGGTAGTAGGATTTCTTTCCCAAGATATTGCAGCTTTAGCAGTTCTCATCCAGGGTGTGAGCTTTTCCTCTTGTTCACTTCAAAGAGTTTCCCTGTTGTGTTAAGGAGAAAACAAGACAATACTTAAAATTCAGAGAGAACATAATCTCTTACAAAAGTGGATAGGAATCTCATGGAATATACATTCCAGTTTCCAATTTTAACACATAGATAACCCAATTTTAAAATTATTTTAAGATTAACCAGTATTTTAGCTTATGAGATTCCCTAAATTCTAACGATGTTTCATTCAATCAAAATTACCTTTTGTTTGTTTCTCAATTCACACAAACTTTTTTTCTCTTTTTGTGAGCCAGGAAAGGATTAAGTGCCAGTCTTTGATTCAAGATGAAGGCCTTTTCCTTGAAATTTTCATTGGCATAGTCCCATAAACCAGACTCTTGATAATACAATTATATGTTGCTTGCTGGCTGAAGTTTTTATTTTAAAAAAATTTTTTATTAAAGTTTTTTTTCAAAACATTTTTCAACATTGATCCTTTTAAAACTTTGTGCTCCAAATTCCCTCCTCTCTTCTCCTATCCCCTTCCCTAGATGCAAGCAATCCAATATATGCTAAACACATCAAAATATATGTTAAATTCAATATATGTTTATATATATATATTTATACAATTATCTTGCTGCACAAGAAAAATCAGATCAAAAAAGAAAACAAAATGTAAGCAAAAAACAACAAAAAGAGTAAAAATGCTATGTTGTGATCCATACTAGGTTCCCACAGCTCTCTCTGGGTATCACAAGATCATTGGAATTTGGCTGAAATTTTTAAAATGGCAACATACTACTTTTTTGTTTTCTTAAAAGCTTGCAAATTCTTAAAAGCCTTTTGACCCATGCTCTTTTCATTGCTACATCCTTAAACTTTCTCACTTGCCTTTCTATAGACATATCCCTTTAGTGGACTTTGATTAAAAACACTTTTAAACTGCATGTTGTTTCCCTCCCATTCTGATCTAACCCTTCTACTCTCTTCTACTTGCTTCTACCATCTCTTCTCTCAATATAATCCGACTCTAAACTAAACTGAACGCCCCTTCTTCCTTCACCCCCCCCCCACCATCTGCCCAGCAATCAAGGAAAGTCTGGGGCGGGGGGAGCACAGAGAGAGAAAGAAACTGTCCTCTCCCATCGCCTGCCCCAGAACAACAAAACCTCTATAAAGATGACTGTGCGCGTTCCCAGGCGCTCGCACATGCACCCCTCTCCCCCCCATCCCTGAAGAGAGACACTGAGAGAAGAAAAAAGTATGAATGTCTTAAATCTCTTATCTTTCTGTCTAGTACAGGTTGTACCTTCCTGGTATTTCAACATACTTATTCCAATATCCTCTTTTTCAAGGATTCTTCTGGAGGAGTCCTTCCCAGAGAATTCTTTCTCCTTCCCAGCTCCTTATTTTCCTAATTTTCCATTTTATTCCTTCTCACCTAGAGATTTTTGTAAATATCCTATTTGATACTCATCTGTTCCTGACAAGTTTCCCTGTGCAAATCATTTCTGTACTCCATACTCCTGTGATCCCAGACCACCCTGATATTTACTCAACCCTAGATTTTGTAGAATTTCCTCCCCCCTCTAAGAAGACAAGTACTTAAGTACAATTTTTTTTTATTTTTTTGTGTTGCCTTATATATAACCTCATACAATGATCATGGTCTTTTGTGCCTTTTCCACTTTTTCATTCAGCCTTCCTTTTCAATCAGTCCTGTGTCCCCATAATTGAATATGGGAGCCTCAATCTTCCAGACTGTTGAAATCAAAATAGGGTCCAACTCCTCACCCTTTGGTGGTGATCCCTTCTCTGTCTCAATATTTGAATCCCAGATGATCCCCCAAAATTGTGAGAAACAAACCTCCTGGATTCAGAAGGAGATGAAATTAAAAGTCTGTTTTATTACACACAACGGCAGATGTGGATTTGTCTTATTATAGAATAGACACATACTTAGGAGAGGAAGATTAAGCATTATATCTCTATTCCTGGCTACAAGATCCCTCCCCTCTTTTCCCATTTGCTGGGTGCTCCAGGAGGGACAACTTACTTTATGTATATATATATATATAATATATATATATATATATGTATGTATGTATGTATGTATTAAAGCTTTTTATTTGCAAAACATATGCATGGGTAATTTTTCAACAATAACCCTTACAAAGCTTTCTGTAACAAATTTTTCTCTACTTCCCCCCACCCCTCTCCTAGATGGCAGGAAGTCAAATACATGTTAATTATGTTAAGACACATGACAAATAGAATATATGTGTACATATTTATACAGTTATCTTGCTATATAAGAAAAATCAGATCTATAAGGGAAAAAAATCAGAGAAAGGAAACCCAATGCAAGCAAACATCAATAGAGATCATGAAAATGTTATGTTGTGGTCCACATTTCACATCCCTCTCTCTGGGTGTATATGGCTTTCTTCAGTGAACAATTGGAACTGGTTTGAAGCATTTCATTGTTGAAGAGAGCCATGTCCATCAGAACTGATCATCATATAGTCAATAATATTCCATGACATTCATATACTATAGTTTATTCAGCCACTCTCCAATTGATGGGCATCTATTCAGTTTCCAGTTTCTAGCCGCCACAAAAAGGGCTGCCACAAACATTTTTGCACATGTGGGGCCCTTCAGGAGGGACAACTTCCCACCCTACCTATTACATACTTACCTGGGATATTTTCCTTCTCCCACTATATATATTGTATGACCATTAAAATGAGCCTAAGTTCTTCTTGGAGAGGAGAAGTTAATATTTATGACCTAATTGCACATGAGCACTTTAAGCAAAGCTTAACAAAGGGTAAAGACCCTACTTAACTATCTCCTAACTTTGAACAGGCTGAAGCCAGTTACATCCCATTTTATCTGATCCTTCTGCTAATTGCTACTCTGAATTATGGGGACAAACCCTCCATTGTATCTCTCATTATGATCTGACTGTCTAGGAAAAAGTAAAAATAGTATTATGTCATACGGATAGATATAGAGGAAGAAGTATTAGAATGGGGAGAAGGGTTGGAATTCTGAAAACCTCACGTTGGGAACGAATTCAACAGGCTGTACCATGAAGGGTGTAGAGTCCTCTATCATTTATAAAGAAATAAAGGGGACCAGCAGGATGATTTCAGGAGGCCTGGAGAGACTTGCATGCACTGATGCTGAGTGAAATCAGCAGAACCAGGAGATCATTATACACGGCAACAAGATTATAGGATGATCAATTCTAATGGACATGGCTCTCTTCAACAATGAGATGCTTCAAACCAGTTCCAATTATTCAGTGAAGAAAGCCATATACACCCAGAGAGAAGGATATGAAATGTGGACCACAACATAACATTTTCATAATCTCTATTGATGTTTGCTTGCATTGTGTTTCCTTTCTCTGATTTTTCTTTCTTGTAGATACGATTTCTCTTGCACAACAATGATAACTGTGGAAATATGTATACATATATTCGATTTCTTAAGTATTCTAACATAATTAACATGTAGTGGATATCCTGCCATCTAGGGGAGGGGTGGGGAGTTGGGGGGAAAATTTGTAACAGAAAGCTTTGTAAGGGTTAATGCTGAAGAATTACCCATACATATGTTTTGCAAATAAAAAGTATTAATAAAAAAAAAAAAGAAAGAAAGAAAGGGGAAGGGAATAGGATAAGGTGGGGTGTAAGAGTGTGTGGATTTAAGGCAGTGGAACAAGGTGTGTGGAATAATGGGAAAGGGATAAAGAGAGAGGGAAAGTGTTAGGGAGGGGAGGAGGAAGATAAGGGAGGGATCATGGGTAGGAGGAGGTTAAATTAGGCAATGGGGAGGGCAAGGCAAGTTAAGGAGTAAAATTAAAGTAGAAAAGTTAACAGGGATAGGAAATGAGAGATACTCATAAACACTACAGAATCAGGAGTAGAATTTATTAGGAAAAAAATAGGGTTAGTAATCATTGCTCTCAAAGTCAAACTTAAAGATTCAGTCATGAGAAAAATCTACATTTTATGTTAGCCATATTAATATCCTTTTAGATGCGTGTTTACTTATGTGTAAATGTCTATGTATATATATGTGTGTGTGTGTATTTGTATATATGTGTGTGGCTTATAGGTAAGTGAATGTGTGTGTGTGTGTGCGTGTATGTGTGTGCTGAAATATATTTATGCTTAACTGTAGTCTGCTTGGGAGAAGTGGGGGGATGAAAGGGGGAAAAAAGAATAAAGTAAAAAGTTTAAAATAAAAAAACAAAAGAATAATCTATAAAGAAGCAAAAATGTACAATCATGAATATTATCTCTTCTCTTATTATATATGCTTTCTTGAAATTTGTCATATCTTTTGAATTGTCCCTGATATTCTGCTGAGCACATGACAATGCTTTATTTTTTAATTTTCCTTATGAATCATGTTGAGAGAGAAAAATAAGAACAAAAGGGAAAAACCACTAGAGAAAAAAGAAAAAGGAAAAGGAAAAAAAAATGTGATCATAGCATATGTTCATTTATTTACATTCAGTCTCCATAGTTCTTTCTCTGGATAGCATTTTCTATCCAAAGTTTAATGAGATTGCCTTGACTCACTGAACCACTGAGAAGAACCAATTTTGTCAAAGTTGATCATCACGCAAAACTTACTGTTGCTGTGTACAATGTTTTCCTGATTTGGTTTATTTTGTTCTGTATCAGTTCATGTAAGGCCTTTCTAAAATCAGCCTGTAAATCGTCTTTTTTTTTATTTTTTTATTTTTATTTTATTTTTATTTTTTTTTATTTTATTTTTTTTAATAAAGCTTTTTATTTGCAAAACATACGAGTGACCTTTCAACATTGACCTTTGCAAAAAAACTTTTTTTTTCCCAAGCTTTTCCTTTCCCCCCCCCGCCCCCCACCCCTAGATGACAGGTAATCCAATACATGCTAGATAGGACAAACTATATGACAAGTACAATACATGTATACAGATCTATACAGTTATCTTACTGCACAAGAAACATCAGATCCAGAAAGAGAAGAAGAAAAAAAACAACCTAAGAAGGAAAACAGAATGCATGGAAATATTCACAGAAAGCGTTAAAATGCTGTGTTGTGGTTCACTCTCAGTTCCCACAGGCCTCTCTCTGGATGTATATGACTATCTTCATCGCAGCACAACTGGTTTGAATCACATCATTGTTGAAGAGAACCATGTCCATCAAAATTGATCATCGTATAGTCTTGTTGCTGTGTATAATGTTCTCCTGGTTCTGCTGATTTCACTCAGCATCAGTTCATACAAGTCTCTCCAATCCTCTCTGAAATCCTCCTGTTGGTCATTTCTTACAGAGCAATAATATTCCATAACATTCATATACCATAATTTATTCAGCCATTCTCCAATTGATGGGCATCTTTTCAATTTCCAGTTTTTTGCCACTACAAAAAGGGCTGCCACAAACATTTTTGCACATGTGGGTCCTTTTCCCTCCTTAAAAATCTCTTTGGGATATAGGCCCAGTAGAAACACTGCTGGGTCAAAGGGTATGCACTGTTTGATAACTCTTTGAGCATAGCTCCAAATTGCTCTCCAGAATGGTTGGATCCGTTCACAGTTCCACCAACAATGTATCAGTGTCCCAGTTTTCCCACATCCCCTCCAACAGCTATCATTATCATTTCCTGTCATTTTAGCCAATCTGACAGGTGTGTAGTGGTATCTCAGAGTTGTCTTAATTTGCATTTCTCTGATCAACAGTGACTTGGAGCACCTTTTCATGTGACCGGAAATAGTTTCAATTTCTTCGTCTGAAAATTGTATGTTCATATCTTTAGACCATTTGTCAATTGGAGAATGGCTTGAATTCTTATATATTTGAGTCAATTCTCTATATATTTTAGAAATGAGGCCTTTATCAGAACCTTTGGATGTAAAAATATTTTCCCAGTTTACTGCTACCCTTCTAATCTTGTCTGCATTCATTTTGTTTGTACAAAAACTTTTCAACTTGATATAGTCAAACTTATCTATTTTGTGATTAATGATGACCTCTAGTTCTTCTTTGGTCACAAATTCCTTCCCCCTCCACAGGTCTGAGAGGTAAACCATCCTACATTGTTCTAATTTGTTTATAATATCATTCTTTATGCCTAGATCATGAATCCATTTTGACCTTATCTTGGTATATGGTGTTAGGTGTGGGTCAATGCCTAATTTCTTCCAGACTAGTTTCCAATGATCCCAGCAGTTTTTGTCAAATAGTGAGTTTTTATCCCAAAAACTGGGGTCTTTGGGTTTATCAAACACTAGATTACAATTGTCATTGAGTATTTTGTCCTGTGAACCTAACCTATTCCACTGATCCAC
Source organism: Myrmecobius fasciatus (assembly GCA_023553655.1). NCBI lineage: Eukaryota > Metazoa > Chordata > Mammalia > Dasyuromorphia > Myrmecobiidae > Myrmecobius > Myrmecobius fasciatus. Next base: position 972 of record JAJPUD010030629.1, on the reverse strand, counting down.
TACTCTATTTCTTATCCAGTACCAAATGGTTTTGATGACCACTGCTTTATAATATAGTTTTAGATCTGGTGCAGCTAGGCCACCCTCATTTGCATTTTTTTTCATTAATTCCCTTGAAATTCTTGACCTTTTGTTTTTCCAGATGAATTTTGTCGTTATTTTTTCTAGTTCAGTTAAATAATCTCTTGGGAGTTTGATTGGCATAGCACTAAATAGATAGATTAGTTTAGGTAGTATTGCCATCTTTATTATATTCGCTCGACCTATCCAAGAGCACTTGATGTTTTTCCAATTGTTTAGATCTGACTTTATTTGTGTGGAGAGTGTTTTGTAGTTTTGCTCATATAGATCCTGACTTTCCCTTGGCAGATATATTCCCAAATATTTTATACTATCGATAGTTATTTTGAATGGAATTTCTCTTTGTATCTCTTGCTGTTGCATTTTGTTGGTGATGTATAAAAATGCTGATGATTTATGTGGATTTATTTTGTATCCTGCAACTTTGCTAAAGTTGTGGATTAATTCTAATAGTTTTTTAGTTGATTCTCTAGGGTTCTCTAAGTAGACCATCATATCATCTGCAAAGAGTGATAATTTG
>JAJPUD010030628.1:0-13060 GCA_023553655.1 Myrmecobius fasciatus | reverse complement strand
ATTGCATCATGATCTGAAAAGGATGCATTTACTATTTCTGCCTTTCTGCATTTGATTTTGAGGTTTTTATGCCCTAACAAAATAATCAATTTTTGTGAAAGTTCCATGAACACTTGAGAAAACAGTAAACTCCCTTCTATCGCCATTCAATTTCCTCCAAAGATCTATCATACCTAAATTTTCTAACATTTTGTTTGCCTCCTTAGTTTCTTTCTTATTTATTTTGTGGTTTGATTTATCTAATTCGGAGAGAGCAAGGTTGAGATCCCCCACTAGTATAGTTTACCTGTCTATTTCTCCTTGCATCTCTGTTAGTTTCTCCTCTAGGAACTTGTATGCTATACCACTTGGTGCATATATGTTTAGTATTGATACCGCTTCATTATCTATGGTACCCTTTAGTAAAATGTATTTTCCTTCCTTATCTCTTTTAATTAGATGTATTTTTGCTTTTACTTGATCTAAGGATCGCTACCCCTGCTTTTTTTGTTCACCTGAAGCATAAGAGATTCTGCTCCAGCACTTTACCTTCACTCTGTATGTATCTCTATGTTTTAGATTTGTTTCTTGTAAACAAAATATTTTAGGATTCTGGCTTTTAATCCAGTCTGCTATCCATTTGCATTTTATGGGAGAGTTTATCCCATTCACATTCACAGTTAAAATAATTAAATCTGTATTTCCTGCCATCTTATTTATGCAAAGTTGTGTTTTTTTCTTCCCTTTCCCCTTTCTCCCTTCCCCCCTCCTCAGTATTTTGTTTTTGCTGACCACCTCCCTCTAACAATCCTCCCCCCTTTAGAAATGCCCCATCTTTTTTTACATCTTTTCTTTTTTCCTTTCTATTTGTCTATCCCTTTCTTTTCCTCCTTTCCCTGCTACTTCCCTGTAAGGAGCTACAAGTTTTTCTGTGAAACCTAATGTGTCTGATATACTCTTTTAGAGCCCAATCTGATGAGAGTAAGATTCACACAATGCTCATTCCCCTCCTTTCTTCCCCTCAATCATATTAAATTTTCTGTGCCTCTTCATGAGATTTTACCTTATTTTTACCTCCTTTTTTAAAAAACTTTATTTTACCTTGTTTCCCCTCTTTTTCCAGTATGAGAGCCCTTCTATTTCCAATGTCTTTTCCATTATTATCAAAGTAAAATCAAATTATACTCCCATTCTTTAAGTATTGAGTTCTCAAGAGGTCTTTCCTTTTTATCTTTTTTATGCTTCTCTTCAGTTCTGTGTTTGGACATGAAATGTTTTGTTCAGATCTGGTCTTTTCATTAGAAATAGGTGAAATTCACCAATATCATTAAATGACCATCTTCTTCCCTGGAAGATAATGCTCATTCTAGCTGGATAGGTTATTCTTGGCTGTAATCCAAGTTCCTTTGCCTTTTGGAATATCTGATTCCAGGCCCTTCGATCCTTTAATGTGGAAGCTGACAGATCTTGTGTGATTCTAATTACAGTTCCTTGGTATTTGAATTGTTTCTTCCTAGTGTTTGCAATATCTTTTTCTTGGTGTGATAGTCCTGAAATTTGGCCACAATATTCCTTGGCGTCTTAATTTTGATGTGATCAGTGAATTCTTTCGATGGTGATTTTGCCTTCTGATTCTAAAACATCAGGGCAGTTTTCTTTCATGATTTCCTGGAAGAGAGCATCTAGTTTCTTTTTTTCATTGTGGCTTTCAGGGAGTCCAATAATACTTAGATTGTCTCTCCTAGATCTGTTTTTCAAAGTCAGGTGTTTTGCCTAGGAGATATTTCATATTTTCTTCCATTTTTCATTTTTTTTGTCTTTGTTTGACTGATTGTTGAAGTCTTATTGAGTAATTCACTTCTATTTGTTCAATCTTCATTTTTAAAGTATTATTTTCTTCAGTTACCTTTTTTAGTTTTTCTTGTAACTGGCCAATTGAATTTTGGTTCATTGCATTCTTTTTCCATTTTGCCAATTTTGTTTTTCAGTGAATTGTTCTTTTTCCAATTCACCAATTTTGTTTTCCAGGGACTTGGTGTCTTTTTCCATTTCACCAATTTTGTTTTCCTGTGAGTTGGTATCTGTTTCACATCTCTTTTGCAGGGCATTATATCCTTCTTGCATTGATCTCAATTCATTTCCCTATTTTTCTTCTAACTCTCTTTTGAGATGCTTTATGCAATCTTCCAGGAAAGCCTTGTGAAATGGGCACCAGCTCATGTCCGCCTTTGTAGCTTCCTCTGGAGTTGCTTTGCCTTTAGGAACTTTAGGATCTGAGATCTCCCCTTATTTCACTCTATAAAAGCTGTCTATGGTGAGAGCTACCTTCTGTTTCTTACTTATTTTTTAGAGCTTGAGGTCTGATTCAAGCAGGGGACCCACAGCCATTTCAGTTTGCCCTGGGTCAGTTCACGTAGTTGACTTCCAGTGCGAGGCTGGTCAGGCTAGGTCCACCCTAGGTCGGTGCTCTCTGCTGTTCTCAATCCACCCTTTACCAAAGGCAGATCTGCCAAAGCACTTGCCCGCAAGCAGAGCCAAGTGCCCCAAGTGTCTCCCAGGGACTTCCTGAGTGCCTAGAATCCACCACGTTGTGTAGCAGTCCCAGTCTCCCACCCCAGCTGCAGACTGGCACCTGAGCACAGCAAGCAGCCCGATCCCCTGCCTGTCTGAAACAGACCTGCTCTGGAATTTTTCCAAGGCAATTTTTGATGGAAATGTGCTGCACTTCAAGTGCTCAAGGGAGCCCCCCACTCCAGAACCAGTTCAGAGGCTTAATTTGTTCTGGGTGTGAGGGAAGATCAGAGAGCTCACAGAGAGTTGTGTCTGCACTCCGCCATCTTGGCTCTACCTCTAGTATTTCTTAATATAAGAGAAAAATAATGAATTCTTTCATCAGGCATCAAGCCTCTATATTTCCTACAGTGTTCTCCATGTCTTTGATTGCCAATATCCCTTAATCTGTTATATTCCCCATTATAATGTAATTTCTTTTAAGATAGAAATTGTCTTGTTTCACTCTATTTGTATTCCCAATCCATAGCATAGGGCCTGGCACTTAAAAATAGATTAATATATGTTCTAAAATATCTATGTATCTACTTGGCTGTATTGTCTATCTATCTATGTATCTATATGGCTGACTGGCTGTCTACTGGTCATCACTCACTCTCTTCTAGGTAGTAAAAGGATTTCCATCCATGCAAATCCTATCAGGTGAAGTCATTTATAGACAGGCCACAAATTGGACCCATTGATTCAAATCCACAAGAGTGAAGATCAATACCATGTTTACTATGTGTAATGAACAAATTCTGATTGTGGATTGCCATGAAAATGCTAAAGTGGAGTTTTATGCTTCTTTATTACACATGATAAACTGTACTAGAACCAAATAAAACTGTCTGCTTCCTTGATAGGTGTCCTCAGAATCTAAGCACCAGAGGACTCAGCTGTTTCAAAGCTTAACTCATACCCTGCAGACCCACTGTGCTGACCAGTGTGAGATAGCCTTAGACTCACCCTGTGTTTTGGTTCAAGGCCAGCCATGTTTCATTTTAATTTCTAAATATTCCCAGCTTACATACCTTATAGCTCTCATGATCCCTAGAGACAAAATACTTGTAATGGTCCTTTATAGACAGTTGTTGGTCCACTTGATTTCTGTGTATATGAACTATGCTTGTGGACTTCTCTAGGAAATGTTAAAGGATAGCAAGAATTGGATTCACTTTAGAGTAAAAAAACCAGAATTGATCTGCTCCAATTTGTGTAAATATAGGCAAGTCATTCTAATTTCTTGGGGATCATTTCCTCACCTGTAATGTAAAGATTCAATAACAGATTACCTCCAATGTCTCTGGGAGCTCAAAATTCTTTACTATCATCATTGAAAGTACAAATATGTACTTGCAGATTCTGTCATTTTATTTTTCTCAGGTAGGAAAGAGGAATCTGAATTTGATTTTAATCTAGTCATTGGAGAGAGGAAATGTGTCATAAACTATTAGACTAAGTAAACTCTCAGGTCCTTTTCACCTCTAAGACTTTCATGTTATAATCTTGTATAAGGAGTCATGATAAAATAGAGGAAATCTGTGAGTATTGTACAAAGTATAAAAGTTATTCAAAGTAGATCATAATGAGTCTTGAGAATGAAATCTGATTTCCATTTAACTTGGTATAGAGAAGCAGTCGGTTATCAAGGCTATCAAATTTATTATAAGGAAATTTGCATCATCGAAGGTTTACTAAGTCTGGTGATCTACGCAAATATTTCTTTTTTTAATTTTAATTTTAATTTTTTTTTAATTTTATTTTTTATTTGCAAAACATATGTATGGTAATTCTTCAACATTAACCCTTACAAAGCTTTCTGTTACAAATTTTCCCCCCTACTCCCCACAACTCCCCTAGATGGCAGGATATCCACTACATATTAATTATGATAAAATACTTGACAAATTGAATATATGTATACATATTTCCACACTTATTGTTGTGCAAGAAAAATTGTATCTACAAGAAAGAAATATCAGATAAAGGAAACACAATGTAAGCAAAAATCAATCGAGAGTATGAAAATGTTATGTTGTGGTCCACATTTCACATCCCTCCCTCTGGGTGTATATGACTTTCTTCACTGAACAATTGGAAGTGGTTTGAAACATTTCATTGTTGAAGAGAGCCACGTCCATCAGAATTCATCATCATATAGTACTGTTGTTGCCGTCTACACAAATATTTCAAGTAAGGTTTATTCATCATAAGCAATTCATGGAAACCAGGACACAGAAGCTAATTACCTAAACAGGTGCTTCTGTACTGTAGTCTGGTTTCAAACAAGGGAAAGAAAGGCCAAAATATAATTTAGCACTTATGTTTTTCCCTTGGATGCAGAGACTCAGCTGGAGATGCTCCAGGCACTCTGGTCCCCAGAGTTCTTCTTAAATTGAAACTTTGCTGTGGAATATGGAATTGAAGGATTAGTCCCCATTAGTATCTAAAAATAAATGTTCTAAAAGATGGTGAAAGTATAAAAGTGCACTCATCCTGAACCATTGTTTTTGTCTTGGACATGGGCCTGACTGATGTCCCATCGCTTTTGCTGAGGTGTGACCAGTAGACCAGTGCCTGAGCAACTACAGAAAGACAGCTTATGTCTGATGCTGGCAAGTTCTTCAGTCCATGCTTCAAACAGCTGAATTTGCTGTAGTGTGAGAGACTGGCAACTTGCTTTCCTCAGGGTTAGAACTTTGGTTAATTTTCAGGGAAATGTGATCCCAAATTATGAAAAACATAAAAAAGCAACTCCTTTCTTTCCTTATTGTATCTCTACTGCTTCTGCTTCCAGTTTCTGGGAAGAAATGCTTTGAGAAAATTAACCCCCTTTTTTCCAACAATGGGGACCTGGAGATTGGGATCTTTTTGCCCTTGTTCTCAGCTGAAATGAACAGTGTAACAGGAGCAGAATTGTTTCAAAGTCCTCCTAACCAAGCATGTAAGCCTTATCAGTAAGTGTCTATCTATTAGCCTGGGCTCATTTTTTATTGTGTTCATTCAAGAGAAGTCCTCATAGTTGAGCAAAAGAAAATGAGGTGATGGGTGGTATCTCTTCTTGTTTCTTAATATTTTTATATTCTCGTCAGTTTCTTCTATGTTTAATTAACTTTCAGAGCTGAAGAGAGAAATCCTCTCTCTTCTACTTTCCCCTTCTCACTCCCCTTCAAATAGCTCAACTCAGATTTCTTAGTCCTGAGCAGGTTGTCTTATCTCATTTCCTTCTTTGCCATCCGAACTACATGTTACTATTTAAGCAATGAGAGTAATGAAAGTCTTCAGAATGTATGCCTCCTGAAATTAGGTTATTGGCTTGATGCAGCAGAAGTACTGAGGTTCATACCCACTTTCCCTCTTTAGATAGAGTTTTGTTGTATAGTGTATAAGCAAAGAGAAACCTGCCCCATCCACAGCAGTGAAAGCTCCTATATTTCTTTTCCACATTTGGCTGTCTGATAACATATGTTCACATCCTTTTAGGAAGACATGAGACCCTCTTCAGTCATGATATTCTATTCATCTCATCTCCTCTATTGGTGGAAATATAATTTTAGGTCTTTTTTTTTCTATTTTTCTAGGCAGAAGTTACATGTTTTTGATAGAGTATTCTAAGGTAGGGAACCTCCACAATACTGAATAGGCCAGCCCTGAAACTTGGGTCTTAATAACTTTGAGTTTATTTTGTAGAGAAAGGTATACCCAGGAAGGAGTTGCAGCAAATACTGAGACATGGAAATGCCTTTATTCAATGCTTGCTCTTACTTAGGGGCTCTTTGGAGAATTCTTCTTTCTCTTGGTGATATGAGGGGGGCTTGGTTGAGTTTCTCTTGGTAACCTTTTCTGAACTGGAGGAATGCAAGAAAAGTGCATGTAGATTTACTTTCTGAGACTTTCAAAGGATGTAATGACATTTATGCTGATGGATAGATCTCAGTTTGTGTATTTTCTGTACCAATTCCCTTTGCAGAATCTTTCATTTACATAGCAATAATTGTGTGTGTAGCAATGCAATACTTACATGAAAGGCTTTGTACCTCTGCAGTGTAGAAACAGGTTTCAGATCAAAACACCAATTCCTGGATCATTGCCCATTGCCATAGTGGAGGAGAAGGAGGTTGGATATTTATTCTTTCTTCTGCTTGTGGAAGACAGACCATGAGATACACTGAACTGTTCTTTGAGAAATGAGATTTTTTAATCTTTTCTGTACCCTGTTGTAGCCAAATGCTTCTGTGTATCATGCTTTACTTTATGTCACTTTTTAATCCTTCTGGATTCTTTTATTTCCCTTTATTTTTAAAAACTTGCAAATAAAAAATCTTTAGGAATGAATATCCATAAATTACAAATCTTTATAAGTGTCTATTTTTGTCTAAAATAGAAACCTATTAAATCATTTTAATAACTAATTATCTTCAAAATTCTTTTCTTATTCTATTTATTATTCATATATTCTATATATTACTCATATAAGTTTGGCACGGAGGAAAAAGAAGGTTCCACCATCCACTGGTGAAACATTAAATAAAAATCCTATTCTAAATCAAATGTTTTTTTAAACTCTATGCAGTTTGTATATTTTGTCTTGAGAATTGCACTTCACAATAAAGGCAAGGACTCTACTATTGTCTGCACTGATGATAAATTAATGGAAACAATAAAAGTGAGACAGCCAAAATTTACCATTATGTCATGATCACTTTTTGTCTCAATTAAAACAGGCCCAGATTGGTTGAAAGGAGAAAGAATGGAGAAAATGTACAAGATTGGCTTTGTGTCAAAACATTGCCTAGAAGGATTTAAGAATGTATTCTGTGTAAGAGCATCCTGATTGAAAATCTGGTACTAAGTCACAATCTTTAAATTGGCTTTTGATTTTTATTCTTCTCAGTCCCTGTCAGAAAAGGAGGAAGTGAGGAGAGAGGAAAGGCTGAATTAGGACTTTAAATTGCATTGGAGATTTTACAGAGGACCTGAGGAAAATAATGTTGGCCTAAATATATATTACCTCCTATTCACATATTTATGTGAATTTTTATATATAATTTCCTCCTCTTGCTATGACCGCTTTCCCAAATACCCCTACATCAAAACTGTCCTCAGTTTTCATGGGTAATGATGCCCTCCATGAAACCTTCCCTCATTTCTTCAGGGGAATGGACCTCACTCTGCTGTTTCCTTAGATCTCAGTGACATTCACCTTTAATACATGTCCTGCCATTTTATATCACAGTTTCCCATGAATCTATTTTTCTTCTACTTTTCTCTAAGCCTTCTGGGATCAATGACCATGCAGGTCTTCTTGTGGAATGAGTGAATGACTAGCAGCCAGGGTTATATGAGGAATAAAGCCATTTTAGGAATTTCACAAAGAGAGAAATATAAGAAGAAAGCACATGGGTGGAAGCTAATTTTTTTTAATATAAATGAAATTAGCTGAACAGTTCTGGGAGTTCTTTGTTTTGAATTACATGGCTGAGGAAAGTCTTTTTTTTCTGAAAAGTATTACATTTGGAGGTTTTATTAATGTTCTTTGGCAATTTCCTCCTTACTTACCAGACTCATGTACAAAAATTACCAGCAATTCCCGGCTCTGGCGTTCACTTTAAATGAGATTAATGGGGATCCCAATCTGTTGCCCAACATATCCCTGGGATTCCACCTCTACAATACCTACTCCAGTGATGAAAGGACTTTGGAGAGTTCCCTAAGGTGGCTGTCTGGGCTGGACCAGCTCATCCCTAATTATAACTGCAGAGAACAGGCCAAATCTGTAGCTGTTCTTGGAGGAGCCACATCAGCTCTCTCAATCCAGATGGGAACCCTGTTTGATCTCTATCGTTTTCCACAGGTGAATAATATTAAGCCTAATTGATTCTGCATGCCTGTCTACAAAATAGTAGTAGTAGCAACAGGAACAACAACAAATAAATAGCATTTATGATACCTCTAAAATTTTAAAATGCTTTACATATGTATTTCTTTTTATCTTCACAACAAACACACAAGGGAGGTGCCCCTATTACTCCCATTTACAGAGGAGGCTACTGAGACTGAGAAAAGCTAAATTGTTATGATGCAGTTAATAATTAACCATGACAGAAACTGAACTCAAGGGGCAGCTAGGTGGCGCAGTGGTTAGAGCACCAGCCCTGAAGTCAGGAGGACCTGAATTCAAATCTGGTCTCAGACACTTCCTAGCTGTGTGACCCTGGGCAAGTCACTTAACCCCAATTGCCTCAGCAAAAAGCAAAAAAAAAAAAAAAAAAAGAAACTGAACTCGGGTCTTCTTGAAACCAGTTTAACTCTCTAGCAACTGAACCATGCAGCTGCCTCAATTATGAGGGAGGGTGAACATCAACCAAAATGTAAACTGAAAAGAAATTGAAGTAATTTAGCTTCCAACCTGTGAAAGGATCTGAGAATTGCTTTACTTGCCTATTATGATATAAATAAATTCACTAATGATTGGAGAAATGAAACTGTTTACTCAACATTACACAATTCACTGGTGGAAGAATAGCAATTAGAACTTACAAATTTAAACCTCAAGTTGAATAATTTCTCTTTATATGCTTTGCCCTTCACAATCCTTTCATGAAAATTGTGTTTCATTTATTTATTCTTTTTTTTTTTTTGCTGAGGCAATTGGGGTCAAAAAAGTGTTAAGTGTCTGAGATCAGATTTGAACTCAGGTCCTCCTGATTTCAGGGTTGGTGCTCTATCCACTATGCCATCTAGCTGCCCCATGACTTTCATTTAAATGAAATGGAGATAAGTTTTGAATATGGAATTACCCATGTGAAAAGATGAAAGACTGGGGGGCTTTTCTCCATTTATATACATATACCTTATTTTAAACCTTTCATACCTTTGCTCAATATTATTTATCCCCAATTACTTCACAGACACAGATTCAACATTTAAAGGCCTTAGAGGAAAAACAAGGGGGAGCTTTATTGTGTCACTAGCATTGAAATTATATGTTGTTCTGATTATATACTTGGAGAACAGAATGTAAACAAAAAATTCCAAACTTAGAGAGCATAAGAATTAACTCAAGGTTGAGATTTGGAAACCAGAGTGTTATGTTCTAGTCAGGGATTGATTCAACAAAATTTGTCCAGTATTATTGTTTTCCAGATAATATAGGAGCATAAGATCTTCTCTAGGGAAAAGGTTTACTTTTCCATTATGGGATTCTTATTCCTTGATCCTGATTGGGGACAGCATGACAGGAGAGGATGGATGTGTTTGCTTCCATAAAGAGATAGGTACCTTCTTACTGTGATATGTAGGTTTATCTGATCCTTTCATTTGAGACAGTAATAGTCATAGATAATATGAATTCATACCAGTCCTATCGTCAAGTATCTGGGCAGGACTTCTGATGCCTATTGGTGTATAGACATTACATTTCAAGTTGTGTGACTGTAGTTGGTGAGGGCTTATTTGTGGAGCAAAATAATGTTAGATACTAAGAGTTATGAAAACTTGGTGTGGTGTTAAAACATTCTTTCTCTTTCCATTGCTCTCTATGTATTTTAGAGCAATAGAGAAATATAAGACCACTTATGAACAGTTTAACAGATATTTTAGCTATCTTTATTTTAAAATTATTTTTATTTCTTTAAATATTTAACAATGAAATGAATATTTAATATTTCATTTTTCCCACTTGCATGCTAAAATGATTATTTTTTTAAAGTTTTGGGTTCTAGCTTCTGTTTCTTCATCTTTATGCTGCTTCCTCCCTGAATTGATAAGCATTCAGATATTGTTTATATATGTACAATCTTGTAAAACATTTCCATTTTAGTAATCATGTAAAAGAAAACTCAAAAGAAAGAAATGAAAAGAGCATTTTCAGTTAGTATTCAGACAAAATCAGTTCTTTCTGTGGTGGTGAATGTTATGCTTTATCATTAGTTCTTTCCAAATGTCATAGATCATTGTATTGCTGAGAATTACTACATCCCTCATTGTACAATATTGCTATTAATATTGCCCAATGTTTTCTAGATTCCATTTACTTCCCTTTGCATTGTTGCATCTAAATCTAAGTGTTTCCATGTTTTTTTTCTTGAAACATCCTTCTTCTCATTTTTATACCACAATAATACTCATCACAAACATATACCATAGTCAGTTTAGCCATTCCTCAATTGAAGTACATCTTTTTGATTTCCAATTCTTAGTCACAACAAAAACAACTGCATAAAATAAATAATAATTGTTCAAATTTATCTTTTCTTCTTTTGTGTGTTATTGATATATAGACAGGATCAAAGGATATTCACAGTTGGATAGCCCTTTGGACATAGTTTCAAATTACTCTTCATAATGATTAGATTGGTCCACAATTCTAGAAACTGTTTTAGTCCTCCAGTTTCCCAATATCCCCTCCAAGATTTTTTATTATCATTTTTTTATCATATAAGTCAATCTTATAGGTATCACATGATACCTCATACTTGTTTTAATTTGACTTCTCTAAGAACTAGTGATTTAGAAAATTTTTTCATATAACTATAGAAAGCTTTATATTTGAGAAATGAAGATTTGATCTGTGGTACTTCTAGCAACCCCCCACCCAGTCTCCTGTTGTTCTTTACTGGAAATACTTATTCCAAAAAATTTCCCCTAGTTTTCACCTTTCCTTATAATTGTTCTGTCATATTAGGCAATCTTATTGGCATGATGTGATACCTCTAAGCTGTTTTAATTTGTATTTCACTAATCATGAACAAGGTATCTGCAGTTTCCTGCCAATTATATCAATATCAATGTACATGAAGAAGAATGGGATATCTTTATGGTTCTTGAAAAACTTTAATCATTGGCAGTATGCCTATACTCAGCTACACTATAGTGGATATTCCTTTTTTAGTATTGCTTTGGTTTAGATTTCACTAAGCTCTTTTATCAATCTTAGATTTCTGATTTCAGATTTTCATACTCAAGTTTCATTAGGAAGCAATTAGTTTTTCTTGTTTGAAATACAACAGTTCAAAACTGTAATGGCATTTGTAAGTGAATTTTATTTTGTCCCAAATTTTTAAAAAGTACACAATACTGTTCATGTGTTCACTTTCTTTTAGTTTTAAAAGAAAATTTTTGCTTCACCCTCAATCATTTATAGCAAGTTTAATCTAGAAATTTACCCTTGGCTAACAATTAAACAAAGAAGTATTAATATATCTTTGTTTCTTTGGGAAGCTCAAGTAAGAAACAATGGCTAAACTAGAGGTAGCTATCTGAACTCATTCTTCACAAAACTGCTGTCTTTTTAAGGACTCAGAGAGAGGGATTAATAGAAAGACTTTCAGCTATGAAAATGTCACCCAAAATAAATTGCATTAAAATTTAAAAATAATTTCTATCAGCAAATATGTCAATTTGAGTGTGTGTATTTTACTTTGGTTCTTTTAACATCATCATGCATCAGTTGATTTATGTTTTTTTCCTCATCCAGATCAGCTATGGTCCATTTGATCCTGTATTTACTGACAAAGCTCAATTTCCTTCCCTCTATCAGATGGCCCCCAAAGACTCTTCTCTTCACCAAGGTGTTGTCCGCTTATTGGTATATTTTGAATGGAATTGGATAGGATTGATTGTCTTTGATGATATAAAAAGTGACAAATTCCTCAAGGAAATGAGAGAGGAAATTATAAAGAACAAAGTTTGTATATCCTTTACAGAGAAGCTCCCTACCAGTGACAGAAATCCTAGGAAGCCTTCTGAGTCCTTCATGCCGAGGATCTTAACATCAGAAGTCAAAGTGATGGTCATCCATACTGACACAGATTCATTAATAATTTTGGGAATCTCCTCAATACCTAATGTCCCAACAAAGAAGGTATGGATTGCCACATATCATTCGAACATTGATACAAGACCTTTCTATTATTATGGTTATATTTTCCATGCGACTCTCTTCTTTTCACACTTGACAAATGAAGTTCCTGAATTTAAGACTCTTCTACAGGCAGCCACACCTTCCAAATATGTAGATAGCATTTTTCTTAGGGTAATTCGTCCATCAGCTTCTAAGTGCTTAGGTCAACCAGAAATTCCAGAGCAAGTATCATATTCATCAAATGCTTCCTTGAAGACTTTACCTCTGTACTCTTTTAAAAAGACCATGTCTACCTTGAGTTACAACATCTATAATGGTATTTATTCTGTGGCTTGGGCTCTCCATGAAATGCTGATGAGGAAATCTGAGAAAAAATCAACAGAAGATGAAGAATATTTATTAACTCATTCATGGCAGGTAATATTGAAAAAGTGGCCACTTTTTAGTTATGGTCACAAATGAGGATATATTGGGGGCCCAGGAAAGACAAGGTAGCTAATGAAATTTTTTAGATTCTTAATTTTTTATGATTGAATATTCTTTAAAGAATGTATTATTATTTTTAAAAATTGTCAATGTGCACATAAAGCTTAAAATTACTGTTTCTTTCAGAATAAAGGACTTCAGGTGCCCTTGAGATATCTGGGCAAGAACCACTTTTTT
>JAJPUD010030626.1:0-13062 GCA_023553655.1 Myrmecobius fasciatus | reverse complement strand
AGAGAGAGAGAGAGAGAGAGAGAGAGAGAGAGAGAGAGAGAGAGAGACATAGTCAAACCTGCACTTTAGGAAAATGGAAAATGGATCAAAGTTCAGAGAGATCTGAGACAGGAATAACTTCCATCGAGCTGCAACAGTCCAAGTATGATGAGGATTTGTACCAGCATTGTGAAAAGACCAGAGGAGAGAAGGGGGCATATTAGAGGCACATTGCCAAGTTGAAATTGATAGGCCTTGGCAATAGATTGGACATGGGGACTGAGCAATACTTAGGAGTCTAGGATGACACCTGAGTGAAGGTTCTGGAGCATACTCTCAACGGGGTTTGTCAACCATGGGCAAGCCATCCTTTCTGAAACTTAATTTTCCCATATGTAAATTAAAGATCATGGAATTTGTATCCAGCCTTCACATGATTGCGATAAGAAAGAGCTTTGTAATGTGTTATTTACATGTTAATTATTATTATCATTACTATCTTTCTCCCTCACTTCAGTATAGTGTCATAGAAAGAATGTTAAAATAGGGATCAGAAAACTTAGTCCTGACTCTTCCATCAAATCAGTGTGATCTTGGATAAGTTACTTACACCATTAGATTTGTCATCAGATGTAATCAGATGGGATCTCTGCTCTCTTACTACCTGAGTTATTTTGAGTAAGTCGACACTTCCAAGAAATTTTGTTTCCTTTTCTTTTTTTTTTTCTTTTTTTGCTGAGGCAATTGAGATTAAGTGACTTGCCCAGGGTCACACAGCTAGGGAATGTTAAGTATCTGAGACCAAATTTGAACTCAGGTTCTCCTGACTTCAGGGCTGGTGCTCTATCCACTGCGCCACCTCGCTGCCCCCATTTTATTTCCTTTTCTACAAAATGAGGATACATGAGAGTTATTTTATTTTATTTTTTGCTTAGACAATCAAGGTTAAGTGACTTGCCCAGGGACACACACCCAGGAAAGTGTTAAGTGTCTGACAGTAGATTTGAACTCAGGATCTCCTGACTTCAGGGTTGATGCTCTATCCACTGCGCCACCTAGCTGCCCCCCCTTTTTTAAAATTCTTTGTTTTTTTTAACATGAGAGTTCTAAGAACTCTTTCATTTATAACATTATATGGTTCTCATCTTCAGCTTCCTGTTTTTTCTTTCCTCTTTCTGCTCTTCCTAACTCCTTTCTTTTTTTTTTAATTAAAGCTTTTTATTTACAGAACATGAGTGATTTTTCTACATTGACCTTTACAAAAAATTTTTTTTGTTCCAAATTTTCCCCTTCCTTCCCCCCACCCCCACCCCTAGATGACAGGTAATCTAATACATATTAAATATGTTAAATTATATGACAAATCCAATATATGTATACATATCTATACAGTTATCTTACTGCACAAGAAAAATCAGATCTAGAAAGAGAGAAAAAAAAACAACCTAAGAAGGAAAACAAAATGTAATCAAATATTCACAGAAAGCATTAAAATGTTGTGGTCTACACTCGGTTCCCATAGGCCTCTCTCTGGATGTATATGACTGTCTTCATCGATGAACAAAAGGAACTGGTTTGAATCACCTCATTACCTAACTCCTTTCTTAACCCTACATTTAGTCTCAGTTCCTCTTCCTAGATTATACATCTCCTCCTCTTTAATCTAAAAAAAATAGAAGAAACCATCTCTTGTGGGCTAGTCTAGACAAAAAATTATTCTGAGCGCTTTATAAGATCATAGTCTTACTAGGCTTCTCTAAGGCAACACTCTACTAGCCCATCTCTCTTATGTATATATGTTGTGTGAATGTAGGGACGGAATCTATCAAGAATCCACTAGAACATATTGACCTTTATGATCTCTCTTTAGGACTCTGGTTCCACAGACAATGTAGACCTTCAGACTACCTAAGGAGGTTGAGGAGAACCTTTCTTAGCAAAGTAGTCCCAGCTGATAAAATGGGAAAAGTAAAAAGTGATAGAAGGAATCAAAGACAAAGATTTGGAGTTGGAAGGGAAAAAGAAATGTCTTTCCTCCTAAACCACAATAGAAAAGAGAGCTGGACTTTAAGTTGGAAGAACTGGATTTGAGTCACATCTTTCTATCTCAAGTCCCTTTCTTTTTTCTGACTCTGAGACCTTAAAACATCTAAATAAATACATAGATTGATAGATAGGTAGAATGGTGTGCCAGGCACTGTGCTAAGCACTGAGAATACAAACACAAGCAAAAATGCAGTCCCTGCTTACATTCTACTAGGGGAAAATGGCACATGAAAGGAAGATGAAAAGTTGGGGTGGGGAAAATCCTGGTTCATGGGTTGAACCAGGTTTGAAATAAGCATAATTGATGTGAATGCTTTTTTCAAATGGAGGCTCAAGAATAAATCCTCCAATCATAGGAGGAGATTGGAAATGTTGCCAGTGTTAAAAAGGCCACTAGGACAGAAGTCCATAAAGGTTCCAGTGATGACCATAAAGGTAGCCCAACTCCAGGCAACACTCTTCCCTTCTCTGGATCTCAATTTCCTGGCTTGTAAAATAGGGTTCTGCCTTGCCAAATCCCATAGGGATATTCTGAGTCTTAAATAAGAGATTATATATGAGAATGCAATATAAATTTGTTTTAATATTTGTATAAATCGACGATCTCACTGAGACTGTAGATCACAACCAGCCTTTATCTTGTCAATGAGTCAGTCAATAAACATTAATTAAGCACATGCTATGTGCCAGGCATTGTGCTAAGTGCTGTCAATAACAAAGAAAAATTAAAAGATAGCCCCTACTTTCAAGGAGCTCACAGATAATGGGAGAGACAACAAACATGTAGGACAAGCTATGACTTTTGTCCATGTCATCTGATAGATCCTCCATAAAGGCTTTCTTGTAGGTTTCGTAAGAGATCTTTGTCACTTGCTCTTGATATGTGGTTGATTGGCCCATATCACTTACGATTGTCATATGCAATTTGTCCTTACTGTAGCCATTAGATTTGTAATTAAATGACCTAGATTTGGATCCTGGCTCCCTATCACCTGAAATACTTCACTTCCAAAGAATTTTGTTTCCTTATCTATAAAATGAGGGTACACAAAATGTTTAAGAACTCTTCCAGTTAAAATATTCTATAGTTCTTATCTTCAGCTTCCTGTTTTTTTCTTTCCTCTTCCTATTCTTCCTAATCTCTTCTTTAACCCTACTCTTATTCTCATTTCCTTTTTTCTCTTGTTAAACAACTATACAGATCATTCATCTGTGACTTAGTTTGATTTTTTGAAGTGCTATAGAAATAAAGCAAAGTTTATAGGTCAAAACTGCATTGTAACTGTTATTATTAGTGATATTGTTGCTTATTGTCTACTGCAACTGAAAGTGTAATAATCCCTTCTTGGAAACCCTTTTCCTAAGTAGAAGAAACTTCAAATTTAAATATGGTTTTTTGCTTTTTGCTTGTAAGATCTGCAGCTTTCTTTGAAGCATTGGAACATATAGCTTCACAAATTTTCTTGTCAAAAAATGCACCAAATTTTTCCTTTCTCTTTACTTTTCCACAAAGTTCTGTACTCACTCATTCATTCGGACACACACACGGAGAAAGAGAGGGGTAAGAGAGGGAGAAGGAAAGGGAGAGACAGAGAAAGGAGAGGAGAGGAGAGGAGAAGGGAGAGAGAGAAAGAGAGATACACAGAGACACAGAGACAGACAGAGACACAGACAGACACAGAGACACAGAGACAGAGAAAGTCAGAGAGACAGAAAGACAGAGAACAGTATTTTTGATTAAACATTTTTTCAGTATATCTATTAGTATCCAAGGTGAGTAGCACACCTATCCTGACATAATTATTTCCCACTGCCACTGGCCATGAACTATTTCCTCCTGTCTTTGACCATACAGCATCCTTTAGTTAATTGTGGTAATCAGAACATCATAGCTTTCCCACCAGAAGATAGGGGTCCACAGCTGAAGCTACTGAAGTTTAGAGACCAATCATGGGTACAGAGAGGACTGAAGCAGAATGCTCAAGCTAATTAGTGCTCAGAAAAGACTATCCATGAACTGAGATGGGCAGTGCTTGACTTAATAACACTTGTAAATCTTAAAGAATACTTGGGAGGGCCAGAGTCCTCACTGATTAGAACTAATAGCAGAAGCAGTTTTTAACTATATAAACAGAAGCAATCCTGATATCCAAAACATCTTGTAACCTTCAATCAATTTCATGGTTCTCCTCCTACCTTTCTTCCTGCTCCTCTTCACTCTCTTTTGTTAGATCTTCATTTAGGACTCACTAACCAGGGAGTACCTTGAGGTTGTTCTGAGCCCTCTTCTCTTCTCTATTTATACTATTTCAGTTTTCAAATGATTCAGTTATCATCTCTATGACCACTGATTCTCAGATGTACTTATCTAGCTCTGCTTTCTCCGCTGACTTTCAGTCTTGCATCTCCATCTTCCTAATAGACATCTTGAATTGCATGTCCTGTTGACATCTTAAAATCAATGTGTCCAAAACTGAACTCATTATTTCCCCCTCCCCCAACTTTCCCTTCTTCCTAATTTCTCTGTTATTATTGAGAGCACCACTAATGTCCCAGGAAGCCAGGCTTGCAAGCTTGATGTCATCTTTGATGTCTCACTCTCACTGACCCCCACCCCTCATCCAATCTGTTGCCAAGTACTGTTGATTCTATCCTTATAAGCATATGCCCCTTCATACATTGCCACCACCCTGGTGCAGGCTTTCATTACTTCCTATCTGCACTGTTGCTATAGCTAGCTGATTGATCTCCTCAATTGCCTCAAGTCTCTCCTCACTCCAATCTATCTTCCATGCAGCTATCAAATGGATCTTCCTAAACCATCATTCTAACCATGTCACCCTCCATTCAATAAACTCCTGCAGTTCCTATACTTCAAGAATTTAATATCTAATATTTAGGGATATATAAGGTGGTCAGGAAGGACTAACATTTCTGGGGTGAGAGCTTGTCAAGCCCTTTTCAGGGCTGCTTATCCACTTTTGGGGTCTACCTGACACTCAATTCTTTCCTATGGCTCTAAGAAGCTGTACATGAACAGCAGCCACAACCCAGTAAACCATCTTGGCAGATGAGCTAAACCACGTTGAGGGTAACTGATAAGTCTCAAACCCATCTGTGAGTTAGGGGGATATCAACTCTAAGCATGTGAAGACTTCCTTTGATGGAATGAGAGGATGAGAACAACTTGTTTCAATGGCCATGAAGGTGGAATGCTTAGAGCTTGATGTCTATCAAAGACATCAAGGTCATCTGCTGCCTCCTGGATCATTGCCAGTCATCTTGACTTTTGTCTTGCCATTGGACTTCTGATGAGTCTAGAAGAGAGAGTGAGGCTGCTGACTTTGTGTAACTCTGCGTCACTTAAATCCAATATTCAGAGCCTTTTATAACTTAGCCCCTTTCTAATTTTCCAGTTTTCATATCCCTTACTGTCTGTTATATAATCTGTGATTCAGTGATACCTTTTAATCTGGTTCTGGACACATTAGGGAATGTTGTGGACAGCATGCTGCCTGAAGGTTATTTGTTTGACCCTTCTGCATTATGGTTGAGAGGAGATTGCCTTTCCTTTATCAGAAAGTGCCCAACAGGACTAAGGACAGCATTCACACTCTGAACATTGGATCTCCATCGGCAATCTGGACAGCTGTAACTCATTGGTACAATTATTTCTCTCTTTCGACCTCACTAGAATATGTATGGACTGTACACTGGATTTTGCTTTTGCACTGGATTTTGCTTTCGCCATTTAGGATATAGAGGCAATGTTTAGCACTTAACTACTAATTTAGAGGCATGCTACTTATTAAGGAATGGGCAAGAGGCAGGTAGATGGCATCCATAGATCTCTGTCTATGGCTGGGCCAGAAATCAGGAAGACCTGAATTCAAATTTGGCTTTAGACACTCACTTGTTCTGTGGCTCTGGGCAAAACACTTCAACTCTATCTCAGTTTGCTCTTCTGTAAAATGGAGAAGTGAATGGCAAGTCATTTAAATATCTTTGCCAAGAAAACCCCAAGTGGAGTCACAAAGGCTGACATGAAATGACTGAAAAATAGAAGAGCCTGCTTTCTACTTCAAACCTTGGAATTGGCCCTGAGAACTTAGAACAGAGGTCTGGTTCATTGGCAGTGTGCATTGTCTATTTAAAATGTATGTTGACGTAGCTGGGTGAGCTCTCCATTGAACCATATATATTATCTGGACAATTGGCATTCTTCATCTGCTTGGTTTGTTCTGTATGAAGTGCTAACCTAATTTTATTGAATGGTTGTGACTCTCATTTAAGAACTTGATGCAATCAGCACAATGATATCTGCAAATAGGAGCACCTGGAAGGTTTCTCTTTCTTCTATTTGGACTCTGTGTGATATCCTCCATAACAGAGGCAAACACCTTTAACAAATGAAAATACCTCTAGGAAAATTTTTAGCCACTGGTGTAATAGCATTGGATAATCTCTCATTTCCCAAGGTCCTTCTTTCTGTCTCCTCCTTTTCCTGCTTTGCTTACCTTAGATTATTATCCAGCTCCATTCTAGTTATAGTACACTAATTCTAACCCCTTTTCTATCTTTTTGCATTGGCGGGGAAACATCCCCAATGTGAGAATTGCACTTCTCCTCGCCTGTGTCTCTTCAGGTTCTTAAACTTCATTTAAAGTCCAGTTCCCTTTGACAAAGGACCTGGACCTGGAAAGCAAAGTGTCCAAGGCAGCTAGAGCACTGGGCTCATAGTCAGGAAGACCTAAATTCAAATGTAGCCTGTGTGATCATTTAATCTCAATTTTCCTAAGCTATAAAATGGAGATGATAACAGTACCTATTTCCTAAAGCTGTTGTAAGGATGATCCTTATAAAGATTTGTAAAATGCTGAACACAGTTCCTGGAATATAGTAGGTACTTAATAAATACTTCCTTCTTCCATGAAACCTCTGATTCTCTTGTTTGTTACTGCTTTTTCCTACCACAGGGTGGTGCAGGGAAAAATTGCCACATTTAGACTTAGTGCACAGCCCTGTGTTGTTAGCAAATCACTCAGCCTCTCTGGACTAATCTGCAAAATGGGATAGTTAGATTAGATAACCTTTAAATTCCCCTATAGCTCTCTCTATGACCTTCAAACTACCTTAAAAAACCACTTTATCTGGTTACATGCATCCATGTCTCCCCAAGTAGAACATAAGCTTCTTGAGGGCAGGTACTGTTTCATGTTTGGGCAGGGTACATAGCATGGCCTAATAAATATTTGAAAATTAAAATAAAGGAGAGCCGGAAGCACCAATTACTTTTTAAGCCTCGTGCTGGATTTCCTTAAGTCTCTGGATTTGAGTGTTCTTTTCCACCTCAGCCAATGAGGGATTATAAGCAAGGATGCCCCTATCCTAAGAGTCCTGTCCTCCAATAGTAGGGTGACATGATACTCTGTCTCCAATCTCTTGACTTTGAAATCTGACTTCCATGCTTGGGATGCTTTCCTTCACTTCCCAGATCATTTATGAGTCTAATACAGACTTTTTCTCAATCTCTCTGATTGGTAGGACTGCCCCTCCCACCCACACCCATTACTTTGTATATTGATTATATTTATTATTAGTGTGCTTGTCATTTCCCCAAGATAAAATAAAATGTGAGCTCTCTGAAGGCAGGGACAATTTGGCTCTTGTCTTTGTATCCCCAGGATCCAGCACAGGATCTAACTGGTAGTAATCACTGAGGAAATGCTTGTTGAATTCAATTCCTTTTTCCAAATAGGTCTTCTTTTCTTTAAATGCGGGCTGTCTTGGAAAATCCAGGACAGATGGTCTGTTCGTTGTAGGTATGGGGAATGAAAAAACAGCCTTTATGGGCCTGAGGAGGAAGGGAGGGTGGCAGAGAGGGAGAGAGGAGTCACCCTTCCTCTTCCCTCCTTCCTCCTTCAGCCTGGTAACGAAGGGGATGCACTGGGAGTCTGAGGATGGAGAAAATGTTGAACCTCAAAGAGCCCAAATCTCCAATCATTTACACACCCTAGGGGCCAATTCACAAATCCTGCGCCACCCCCCTTTCCCGGGCCCTTTGCCAACCCCTCCCTCTCCCTTCTCCACTGCCCCATTGTCACAAGAAGACAATGGCCAAGGACCCAGGCCATTGTGAGCAGGGTTAGGCCAATTAATCTCTGGGCTGGGCTACCAGGCTGAGGGGATGAGGAGGACAAGGCTGGGGGTGGGGGTGGGAGGATCTGGGGAGCAAAGTCTCCAAGCAGGCCTTGGGGAACATTTCCTCCGAATGTAGATTTGAGCTTCTATTAAACTTGCCAAAAATTTGTGTTAGCTAATGGATTCTTAATTCTGTCTAAAATGAGAGGGGGAAAATTATGCTATTCATCTTGTATTGGTTTGAAATTACATCTGACATCTAATCGATCATACTGTGGAACATTAACTCTTTGGAAAGGACCCAACTTTTTCCTCTCTCTCCAATGCTCTCTCCTGCACCCAGCCCCCCCCCCCCATTCTTTCTTTTGTATTCTATTAACTAAGCAGAGCTCTGGACTTGATAGCTGGGGGCTTGGGGAGCAAAGGGGGGACCTTGCAGCATCATTTGGTTGAATTAAGATGTGGGGGGAACCTGCTCCCTCTATTTATCACCCATTTCCTATATAAACCTGATCACCCTTCTAACCTTCATGTGACCTCACTGGATCTCTCTTCCCTCTTCCCAGGACAGTCAGATTTCAGGAAAAGCAGAATGGAAGACCAGGGTGGGGGGAGATCATGTGAGATGATAGAGGGGGATTTCTTCCTCCCTCCCCCAACAAGGGAAATGGGGAGGGGGAGGAGCAAGCCTGGCAGTGGGGCATGAGCCATGATGGCATGTGAGGTGTCTGTGAGCCTCCATCTTGCCTAGCAGATGGGTGAGAGAATGCTGGGGACAATACATTTTGGCTTGGGGAATCTCAATGAACTCTTCTTGAAAAGTCAGCTCAATTCTTTTCTCTGGGAAGGTGTTTTGCCGTTTCATTTTGTTTTGTTTTGAACAAGCAATCCCCTTAATCCTCTGAACCCTTTGTCAATGCTCCCTCCATAGTAAAAAAAAAAAAAAAAAAAAAAAAAGAGGCATTGCACCTGGAGTCAGGAGGACCTGAGTTCAAATTCTATCTCAGATACTTAACATTTATTAGTTGTGTGATCCTGGGCAAGTCATTTAACCCCAATTGCCTCATTAAAAAAATTATAAAACTGTACTTGAGTGAATTTGCTTTTTAACAGCCCCAAGAGGAAACCAGAATTATACTCATTTTATAGAAAAGGAATCTTAGTCTCAGAAACCTCAGAAAGGTTAAGTGATTGACCCATGTCATACAGCTAGATCCCAGGTCTCTCAACTTCAGGTCCATCTTCTCTCCACTCCCCAAACTGCCTTTCAGGTCAGTGTGTCAGTTAGGGCTTCTCCAGGCTTCAGATTCTCTGTCTGTGATCTCCTTGTCTAGGGATCTACCATAGGGTCATTCTATCACTTCTCTGTGGGATTTTGTGGATCTTGAATCCAGTTTGGAGGATTCCTCTCTATCTGGATGACCCTTGTGGGCTTTCTATATCCAGGGCTCCTTATGTCATGTTTCTCTGAGTCTAGAGCCCCCTTTGTATTGTCTCTAGGGGACAATAAAGAAGAAGGGAACCAACACTCCTAACCATTCCATACTTTGCTACAAGGTTTTCCTTTACTTTCTCTCATAAGGCACTTTACAGACTTGCTGTCACCACCAATCCCAGCCTGTTTTTTTTTAGTGTTCTGGAGCCCAGAGACCTCCTGTGGGTTGTTCCTATCTATTTAGGTCTCTCCCTGGAAACCCAACTACTCCCCTTCCTCCACCAAGTGACAAGATTGCCAGCCTGGGTATTGGCAAGAGAAAAGCTGATGCCCTAAGATAGTCAATGCTGCTGAATTTAATAGAGGTTCCCATTCCTCAAGCTTTGTCAGTCCATTTTGTAAGGGCCAAAAGTCTAATGGATCTGAGGAAGGCAGGCAGAATCTTTTGTGAGCTAAGATATATAGAATATGCATCCTAGCTTCAGAGAACCAGAGGTTAAAGCAGGAATGGACTTTGGAGTTCAATGTCATCATGTTGACAACACAATGTACCCCTTCCTCATCCTAAGACAAGTTGGGAAAAGGCCATTAAAAGTGCTGACAGTGGTTCTGGTGGTTTAACGAAGAAGGGTACAGTAGAGTCAGGAAACAAAATAGCAATGGAAATGGACAGAAGCAATATATAGTACTTGACTTGGAGTTAGGCAAAGCCCGAGTTGGCATAAAGTCGATATAACAGTACCTAGTTTGAAATAAACATGTGACAAATTCACAAAGGCAAAAATTCAGTCTTTGGCAAAAACAGGTTTATTTAGGGGAACAGGTTACAGACAAAATAAAGGGGTAAAATAGGCACTAGGAATGGCAAATATGAAATAGAGTTGGGGGAGTATATAGCTAGCAAGGAAAAAGGCAGATTCCCTAGGGGAACTCACAATTAACCAGGAGAAAGGAAATAGTTTGTGAGGTGGGAGTAAAGCATTGACTGCCAGAGTTAGCTAGAAAAAGGAGAAAGGTCCTATTAGAGGGAAGGCACTATGAGGAAGGACAGAGAGTACAGAATAGTGGGTGTAGTCCTGGAGAGAATTTAGCAAAGGTTTTCATCATAAGCAGATCTTTCATAGGGGAAATAGAGCCTTGGGGTTTCTCAGGTGCAAAGACATGAACTCAAGAGGGAGGGTCAGAGAGCTAGATAGAATGCACCTGAAAGACCAGGTCCAAGATCTGTCTAAAGATATGCTAATCAGTATCTCAAAGGTTGTTGTGAACTAGATACTAATTAGATTGGAGACGGAATGGATGAATCAACACTAGACTCTGATTTCACATTATTCTATATGTGAACAGGTTTCTTTCTAACAGGGAAAGAGAGTCATTTCACTTCAACTGGAATCCTATGTTTGACTTTTACCATTTGGGTGTCCATGGAAAAGTCATTTAATCCCTCAGAACCTCCATTCTCTCATCTATAAAATGGGAATGATATCTATACCACCTAGCTACCAGAATCTTTGAGAAAATAAAATAGTATGCTCTAAAGCACTACATAAATGTTTTCCTGGGACTGGTCCTGTTTAAGATGTAAGTCTTGGCATAAGGGACAAATGGACAAGTCCTTGGCAAAGGACAGTCCCTGGTCTCAAGGAGTTCACAGTCTAAAGGGGGAAGACAACAGATAAAAAGGAGAAGAAAAGTCACAGGCAGAAAGATCTCCTGTGAGGAAAGTTGATGATTAGCCAGCTGAGAAATGACTAAACTGGCTGTGTTTGGCTCTCTCAAATTCAGGATCTCTGATGTCTATCTCCCACCTTTTCCAATCAGAGGGAGAGAGGGGCCACAGGAATAAGGTGGTGAGGAGGGAGAAGAGGACTGAGAACATTTAAAGGGACAGGGATTGGAGTAGACCTTGAAAGTCTCTTCCAGTTCTGACATGCTGTGATCTGTGACCAGAAACCCAACAGGGGTCCTATCTCATTGTGTTGGAGAACTGGAAAAAGGATCCATTAACTCATCGTTAGGAATTCCTCATAAAAGAGCTTTGGGAGTGGGAATGGTTCAGATTGGCTGAAGGGTACTCCACAGAACTCTTTGAACTTACTTTGTACACATTTTATATTTGTTAGTCTGTGAATATATTGTTTCCTCTATTCCTAGAGGGTAGAGACATTCATTTATTGAGTGTTCCCAGAGGCAGGTAGATGGTACAATGGGTAGCACTTGGAGACTAGGGTCCGGAAGATCTGAGTTCAGAAACTAGTTGTGTGACCTTAACCTCAGTTTCCTAAACTGGAAAATGGGAATAATGATAGTAGCACCGACCTTCCGTTGTTGTGAGGAATAAATGAGATATTATTTGCAAAGTGCTGGCACTTAATAAAAATGCTTGTCTTCTTCCTTCTTTCCCAGAACCGATCACTAAACCCGTGCCTTTTGCATAGTAGGTGTTTAATGAGTTCCTTCACTAAAGGAAATGGGGACTCTCTGGAATCCTTCCACGTCTAGTTAGCACATAAGAAGAGATTAATAAATTCTAACTGAAGACTGAATTAAATGATAAGGAAACTGAGTCCCAGCAGCCATAAGAAGAGATTAATAAGTTCTAACTGAACGACTGAATTAACTGATAAGGAAACTGAGTCCCAGAAGCCATTCCCACTTGCCCAAGATCACTTTTAGGGGGTCTTTATTTAAATCCCCAGCATAGTACCTAATATATAACAGGTGCTTTCTTAATAGATGCATTTTGACCAACAAAGCTGTCATTTTCCCCACTGAGAAAACTATTTAAGTGGAGAGAGATGAGAAATGGAGAGGGCAACAAGGAAAGATGGGTGGGGGAGGTGATGGGGAGGAAAGGGAGAGGCTGTGGCGATTGCTTAACCCTTTCGTTCCTATTCCTCTCCCCACTGGCAGGCATCCTAACTCCGAGCGCACTGCGGTCCCCCCAGGAAGTTCTATTCCCTCAAGGACGATGGATCGGAATCCTGTCCTTGCCAGGACTCTCGATAACCACTAGGTGGCTATTGCTGCTTCCCGATCAGAGACCGTTTTCTGCCTGGAGACCGGCCCCAGAAAGGGTCCCACGTGGTTTGTATTAATAGGAAGCCGAGCCTCCGCCAAGAGGAGCTGGGTACCGGGAATGGACGGGCAGGGGCGGGGGAGAGGTGGGTGGCAGGGGGGGGGGGGAGGAAGTAGATTTGGGGGAGGGAGAAGATGAGAATTGTCTGAGGGTCAAGGGAAAGAGATGACAGAAGTAGGGCCACAGGCCTTGCCCTATATATCCCTGAGCACTTCGCCCTTCCACCCAAGATGCTTTGAAACTGCTTTCAATGACACAATTGACATCTGAAGGAAAAGTTAAAAAAAAAAAATGGTCAAAGTCTTCAGCCCCAGGACTAAGAGCACCCCTCCCCTTCCTCCTTCACCCAGCTTTCACTTCCCAATACACAACACAATTAGCC
>JAJPUD010030625.1:0-13062 GCA_023553655.1 Myrmecobius fasciatus | reverse complement strand
TGAGTCATTCACTTGCATTTGTTCAATTCTTATTTTTAAAGTGTTGTTTTCTTCAGTTACCTTTTTAAGCTCCTTTTCTAACTGGCCAATTTGTTCATTGCACTCTTTTTCCATTTCACTAATTTTATTTTTCAATAAATTGGTGTCTTTTTCATATCTCTTTTGCAGGGCATCATATCCTTCTTGCAAGATATTGTATCCTTCTTGCACTGATTTCAGTTTATTTTCCCATTTATCCTCCAGCTCTCTTTTGAGGTTCTTTATGCAATCTTCCAGAAAGGCCTTTTGTAAAAGTGACCAGTGATGGTCTTTAATACCTTCTTCTGGTATTTTGTCTAAAAGAACCTCAAGATCTGGGGTCATCGCTTCTTTGCCTTGATAAAAGCTGTCTATGGTGAGAGCTCTCTTTTGCCTCTTCATTTTTTTAGACAGCGCATATATTTCTTTAAGATTTGGAAAAGCCAAGGCTAAAGCTCTTTTGCCCTGGGGCACTTCAGCGAATTAACTTAAGGTGCTGGACCAGTGGGGGCTAGGACTAGGGCCGAATGACTCCTTAAAAAAGGCAAGTCTGCCAGAACACCTGCCCCCAATCAGGGCAGAGTGTCCTGAGTGCCTCAGATAAACTCCAAGTGTTTGGAATTTGAAATTTGGAGTTTGGAATTTCTGCCACGATGAGCTAAGTTGAGTCCTACCCTCACTTCTGGCCTACACAGGAGTTGTCTATTTATCTCTCTGTCCAAGTTAGACAAACCTGATATGAAGTTCTTCAAAAAGCAGTGCCCAAATATTTCTGAGTTCGTTGACTTGAAGATCAGTTCAGAGTCTTATTTTATTGTTGATTTGAGAGATCGGAGGAGAGGCAGAGAGTCACCTTTTCACTTCCCAATCTTGGCTCCGCCCCCGGAGAAGATGATTCTTTAATAAAGTAAGTGACTTAACATCATTTCTATTAAAAAGATCAAAACTACACAAAACATTTGATCTTTAAGGAAGTGCAGAAAAGTAAACAGGAATGAAAAAATATATTACTTAAATATAACCTTTTACATTTCTAGGTGGGAAAAAAATTTATCTCCTGAGAACTATATCTTTTATTAGAATAGTTTGATGAGGCATAGATAGACACAATGTGTAAGTTTGATTATATTTTGATGACTGATAATATTTTGATGATTGATCATATTTTTTTAAATTACATTAGGGAATGAAAAAAGGATTGTACTGGGAGAAGAGGAAAAATGGGGTAAAATAGAATAAATTAGATCAGGTGAAAAGACATAAAAGAGCTATAACAAGAGAGAGAAAGAAGGGAGGGAGATGAGCATTTTCTGAAGCTTATTCTCATCAGTTTTGGCTCAAAGTAGGAATAATATATTTACTCACTTGGGTGTGGAAATTTATCTTACCCTATAAGGAAGTAGGAGGAGAAAGGGGAAAGAAAAGGTAGGGGCTGGGCTGGATAGAAGAGAAAGCAGAACCTCTAGGAAATAGAAATAAGAAAAGAGAAGGAAGGGTGATAGAAGAGAGAGCAGAATTATGGCAATGAGAGGCACAAAAAAACCATGACTAAAGAGGGACAAGAGGGAAAAAGAGGAAAAAGCATTTAGAGGGGAGGAAATAGAATGGAGGGAAATAAACAGCTGGTAATCAAAACTGTGAATGTTAATGGGATGAACTCTCCCAGAAAATGGATTCCCAGCTGAAAGGATTAAAAGAGGAGAATCCCACTGTATGTTGCTTACAAGAAACACATTTGAAACAGAGATGCATACAGAGAAAGGGTAAAAGGCTGGAGCAGAACAAATACTGATCTCAGATAAAGCAAAATCAAAAACTGACCTCATTGTAAGAGATAAGAAAGGAAATGATATCTTGTTAAAAGTATAATAGACAATGAAGACTGCTGTGAGTTTATGAAAAAAATGAGGAATCAAAGATAATACTCAGATAATAAACCCAGGAATCTGGAATAAAAAAGGTGCTTTCCAAAAAATCGGGAATTTTGGACTGGGCTAGATTTTTATCCAAAGATAGTGAGTAACTTTTTAGGCATGCTGATTTTGTCATGGTTTAAGGGATCAAGTATGAAATTAACAATAGGCAACTGATGATGCAAAATTTGGGGGTAAATATTGATATAGACCTATATAGCTGTGAGTTATCTACATAGAAATCATTATGAAATCTATAATCTCTGAAAAAAGTAGAGACAAAACAGAATAGAAAAATAAAATTGTATGGGAATTTCTACAATTAAGAGTTATTATTTAGATGGTATCCAGCAAAAGAGACTGATGAAAGCTACAATAGTAATTTTAAAAATCCAGAGTGGAAATAGTATTTTTGAAGAAAGAATAGAGTTGTTAACTATCAAATGTTGTAGACAGACTGAGAATAATTGAAAATGAGAAAATAAATCAGATTTCAAATTTAAAACATCACTGATAATTACAAAGGTCCTTGTTTGTAGTATGAGAAGAGGAAGTGGATATAACTATTACAGACAGATTTGGAGTTTTTTTTTTTCTTTGTGTTTTTTTTGTAGAATATCATCTGAAAATTGGAGAGCTATGAAGCAAAATTTTAAAGTGAAAGATATTGCTACTATTACTGTTGTTTTTGTATCTATCTGTAGGATGAGGAAGATGATGATATAGAAACATTTGAAGGTAACAATGAAGAAGTGGATCAATCGAGAAAACTTGAAGATTATAGAGAAAGAAGTTCTTTTACATTAAAAAGCAACACAAGAACAACAAAATCTAATTTGTTGGAGAAAAAAAAAGAAGGGTTTTAAAGATATATGCAGAGAGACAGGACATGAAATAAAGATGGAATAACTTTTCATCAAACACTGGGGGAAAGGGGAAAAAAGAAAAGGTAGTAAAATGTTAAAGAAAAGTTTTAATGAAGATAAGGGAAAAGAGAGGGGCTATGTGTAAAAAATATCATTTTTTTTCCATAATGGAAAAGGTAAGTACATTAGCTGAAAAAGAACAATGAAAGGGTTGTATGAAAAGATTAAAGAAAGGATAGCATGTTTGTAATAGTTTTGCTAGGGAGTAAGATAGGAAATCAATAAAAGAGGAATGGAAGAGTTACTTTGCTGAAATATGGGTGTTTGAAATATGGGCTTTTGAAGTTGGAAGATGTAAATTTATCTTGCACTTAGCTATCATTAGTATGTGACACTCTCCAGCTCCATTCAGGACTGTATCTGTAGGAGTGGAAGAAGAAATGATGGAAATAATTCAAGGCTAGTTTTATCAAAGAATGAATAGCTATTTGATAAGCTGAATATTTGGAAAGTGGCATATAGGTGAGCAATAAAATGATATATTAAACATTTTTTTATCTTCATAACCTCTCAAACCTTTATAAAACATAGATTATGTATCAAATATGAAGCAACTTCAGCTTTCTCCATTGTTTATTACCTCCAAAACTAAAACAAAGGTTAAAAACAAACAAGAAAATTCCACCAGTATTGATGCTGGGTACTTACTGATCCTGAATTCATTCTACAATCGTCCCCAGCTTCTCATGCTACTAAGAACAAGCAGGCTCAAATGCACACCGGCATGTTTCCAAATTCATGCCTATGTCTCAGTCTTTATTAACTATTTTACAATGTTTTATGGCACTAAATCTCCAGGTTGCAGAATTTTGATCCAAGTTCAATAGTCAGGTTGTCCAAAGCTTCTCAAAAATGAAAGCCTGCTGGCCGTTGCAACTCAGAAATTCCAGTGATGAAAAATTCTGTATTGCTACTGTCAAGAAAAGTAAGTTCTGAAATTCTGGTATCAGGTGAAAAAACTGAGTAACAGAGGAAATGGATCAGAATACAAAGAAAAGATACAATATATATTGGAGTTGACTAACCACTAAACCAAATATGAGGGAAAGAGTACAACATCCATCTGGGCTACTTCTGATCACAAAAAAATTGCAGGTAGAGACTTAAAACTGGTGAATATGAATTGACAAATATGGGAGGAGTCTGAGTTGCTTAAGGAAAAGAAATAACAATGGAAGGGGAAGGAATCAGGAAGTGAATGATAAGGAAAATAAAGGTTTAAAAAAATGAAAATGCCAAAGATTCAGGGAAAAAAAAATCTCAAACAGTTGGAAAAGTAAAATAGCAACAGAAAACACTAACAACAGAAAGCATAGTCATAAGATCTAGCAAATGAGTTGAGGCCATCTAAAATTAAATAAAGGAAAATGGTTCAGCAATTAACGAGAGAGATGACTAATCCTGTAAAAATTTGAGAACAACAATACCACATTGTTTTGAGCTGCTTAAAAGAAAAATGAGAATTTGAGAGAATTATATCCTGAGCAGAAAAAATAACTAGCTGATATGAGAAAATTTAACCTGTAAAAGTAAAAAAAAAATCCACCTGACATATGAAAAGAAATGAATAATAAATATATTGTAAAATAAAATTAAAAGAGAAAAGGAAGTTAACAAGCAAAACTAAAGAGAAAGGAATGAAAATGAAATAATAAAAGAAGAAAATTTAAAAGATCATATACCTATCAAAACTATTGATAGACGATATATCTTTAATCAAACAAAAGATAGAAGCTTTTACAAAAGATCAAGTTTGAGCTTTGATTATTTGAAATTTAAAAAAAAAACTCCTTAGGAAAAAAAAATCAAGGGACCTAGGAATGGCCATGATGGTGGCAGGGGAAATCATTATACAAAATTTCTCAATTAAGGATCAATTCTAGATATATAAAATTCTAGATATATAAAAATGGAAAACATATACATGATTAGTATTAATAACTCAATATTAGTGGTCAAAAAATATGAACAAACAGTTCTACACAGGGTTGTAATGTTGGTCTATACCTAGTTTCGGCTAAACTGATTTCCCATTTTTCCAGAAATTTTGGAGCATAAAATCTTTACCCAAAGTGCAGAAAAGCAGTAATATTAAATCCATCCATTTTTAATCATAATGCATTGAATAAAGAGCCATGGGTTGGGTGGAGCCAAGATGGTGGAGTGAAGACACAACTCTCCATGTCCTTCTCTGAATCCAATAGAAGATTAAGCCTCTAAACTGATTCTTAAATCAAAGAACCCTCAAATATTTGGACTACAAAACATTTCTTGCAGAAGTTACCTTGGAAAAGCTCCAGAGCAGGTCTGTTTCAGTTGGGCAGGGGGTCGGGGCAGTTTGCCTAGCTCAGGCCCAGCTCTGGGAGACAGGGAAGGAAACCAGGTGGGACTCAGCGTGGCAGATTCTAAACAACTGGGGAGTCTATCTGAGGCTATACAGACACTCTACCCTGATTGTGGGCAGGTGCTTTGGCAGATCTGCCTTTTGTAAAAGGTAGATTGTATCCCATTGCAAAAGTGAAGCCTAACCTGGACAGCCTAGCACTGGAAGTCAATCAGCTGAATTGCCCCAGGGCAAATTGAAGCAGGCTGCTGCTTCCCCGCTTTAAACAGATCTCAATCTTTAAAAAAAATGAGTAAGAAACAGAAAACAGCTCTCACCCTAGACAGCTTTTATGGAGAGAAAGAAGGGCAGACCCCAGATCCTGAAGTTCATATAGGCAAAGCAACTCCAGAGGAAGCCACAAATAGAGACATGACCTGAGACCTGACATGACAGAGACCTTGTCAATGGAAAATGGTATAATCATTTGTCATCCAATAGGACTAAGCTTATAAATCTAGAAAAAATGTTATTTCATTTCTTACCCATTTATCTTTTAATGGAATTTAATATCATTACTTTCTTTATTGTTTTTGTATGTTTTATCTTCCCCATGAGAATATGAGATCATGAGAACAGGGATGGTATTCCTTTATTATCTGCATCCTTATTGTATAAGATTGAGCTTTGCAGAGAGTAGGCACTTAATAAATACTTCATTCATTCAATCTTCAATCATTAATTCATTCAAAGAATGTTATTCATCTTTATGTCTCAAGTAATCTCTTCAGACCTTAATGATTTTCATTTTCATCTTTCCTCGGGCATTTAATTTTTAAAAACTTTGAAAAATCTTTAAATTGCAATAGAAAAAATACAGAAAAAATACAAACGGCAATTTTGATTTTGTTACAATATTATATATATATATATATGTATGTATGTATATAGTATTTGTGTATATGTATACTTGTGTGTAAACATATATGTATAGTTATAGGACACGTTTGTGTGTATATATACATGAGAGATTTTATGCTGTATAATACAATCCTTTTTCAAAGGCTTGTTTGTTCATGATTAAGTTCAAATTTTTTTTTTTAAATACTGCTTATGAAACTTATTTCTTAGGTACATCTATATGAGGAGACTATGGGGTACTTCTTCTCTATGATGAAATTTATATTCACTTGAAATTCTTTGGGGGGACTGGAGGAGAGAATGTTTCCATTAAGATAATTACCATGTGATTTAGAAAGGGAACTATGGAAAAACTAATTATACACTAACTTTAAAACATTAGACTTAAAGGCATTTGAAAGCCTGATTGTAAGGTTACAATTGCACTATGTCAAGGGGGTAAAAAAGAAAAAAAAAAAACTTAAGAAAGAAAAAAAAATTAAAAATATGCAAAACAGGGTCTCTAATCATGTTAAGGGAAATGGCATGTTTTTCTAAATAAATCTAAAACAAGTATTCTAGAGTTTTAAAAATTAGTTGACTGTTTTTAGTGTCCTAGAGCCCAACTACTGAATAACTTTTTATGCTGCTAAAAATACAAAAGAAAATTTTGTTAATGTTTAATTTGACCTTGGTTCTTTTTCTCTCTTATCCATGCCACTGTCACACTGATTATGCTTAAGCAGCTCTAAAAGCAAATATATTTCAGAAGCTCATAAAATAACAACAACATGGCCTTCACTTTGAGATCAGAAAACCACTGTAATGGAAATGCATATGGAGGGAACTCTGATAAATAAAAGTCAATTTTCACTGAATTTGACAAAACTTAAAAGTGAAGGTTACAATTTTCATAAAGCAACAGCAAAGGCCAAATATGTTTCCCATGTTCAGTTGGAGGAAGAACTCTCAGTTATATTTGCGTATTTATTTTATTCATAACAGCCTTTTTTTAGAAACTTTGGGTTGGAATGTTTTAATCTTAATTATTTGGAAAAAAGCCAACACCTCATGTGATATGATCAGTGCATAAAGAATAGAATATTGAATCTCCCCAATAAACACATTTGTTTTAAACTTTGAGTTAGCATTAACCATTATTTTATAAATTTTAAATGAAATTTTACCAACAGAAATAAAATGATTTTCATTGCATCATTCAGAGAGGAGAAACCCGACAAAAGAATCTTGCTTCTTTGTGTGCTAGATAAGTATAGCAGATTCTCAAAAAAGGAGGAGTGATCTCACCTAGGATTCATCTATCAAAGAATGAGAAGAAACAGCTACTTGTACTTCAAAATAAATAAAAGTCAGAAAATATAGTCAAATAAAAGGGACTCAGTCCACCATTTATCCCCCAAATCCTCATTTTGCTAATAATGAAAATGAAACCAATAGACATTAAAATAAGTTGCCTGAAGTCATATAACTAGTAAGAGCAAAACCAGTATTTGAACTAAATCCAGTATTTTTTGCCAAGATTGCCACTAGCTATCTGCTTTTCTTAAGAATACCATAGCTAAATGAAGATTATTTGTTCCTTCCTAGAACTTTCTCAGTCCATCACATTTTCTTAAAGAAAAATAAGCCCAAAGAATAATAGCTTTAGAACAGGAACTGATGTTAGAAGGTATCTAGTCAAACTCTCTCATTTCTCACATATTTAATAAAGGAGGTACAGATAATTTAATTGACTTGTCCAAGATTGTATAGATAGTTAATACCAAAACTATTAAAATAAACCAGCTCCTTCAAAGCTGGAAGCAGTAAATTAGATTGCAGAATGAATTTGCTTTTTGCCCCAATTTTTAAACATTTTTGTTCCAAATTATATCCCTCTCTCCTTTCCTACCTTCATCAATCCTGAGATGGTAAGCAATCAGATATTGGTTATACATGTGCAATTATGTAACATTTTCCATTTTTACAAGACTAACAAGAGAATAAAAGGAAAAAATAGCATGCTTCACCTATATTTGGATGACATCAGTTCTTTCTCTAGAGTCAGATAATAAGTTTCATCATTAGTATTTTGGGATTGTCTTGAATCATTGTTTTGTTGAGAATAACTAAGTAATTCACAATTTTTATAAGAAAATAATGCTGTTACTGTGTAAAACATTCTCCTGGTTCTGCTCATTTCACCATACATCAATTGATATGTCTTTCTAAGTTTTTCTGAAATAATATTGCTTATCATTTCTCATCACAAAATAATATTCCATTACAATAATGTAACAGTTTGTTTAGTCATTCTTCAGTTAATGGGCATCCCTTTGGTTTCCAATTATTAACCACCACAAAAAGAACTATTATAAATATTTTTATATACATTGTGCCTTTTTCTTTGTGGGAAAGTCTTTAGGCTATAGACTTCAGAGTAGTATTGTTGAATCAGAATATGCACAGTTTTATAGCTCTTTGGGCAAAGTGTCAGATTGTTCTCCAAAAAGATTGGATCCTTTCCCAACACCATTGCATTAGTGTTCCAGTTTTCCTGCATTGCCATCCAACATTTTTGTCATATATTAGTCAACCTGATTGGTGTTACCTCAGTGTTGTTTTAATTTTCATTTCTATTAATCAAAAATAATGTCAGGTATTTTTATATGAACATAAATAAATGATTTCTTGGTCTGAAAAATTCTTGTTCATATTCTTTGACCATATTCCATTGGGGAATGATTTGTCTTCTTTTATAAATTTGACTCAGTTCTCTACATATTTGAGAAATGTGTCCTTTTATCATTTTGAATTTTGGTTGTGATGGATTTGTTTATGCATTAAGTTAAATTTTGAATATCAATTATATCTACTTTAAATTTTGTAATGATCTCTATATATGCATAATTCTACAATAAATTATGATATACATATGTGCATATATATGAATATGTTTATAGATTATATGCCATTATATACATAGGGCAGCAAACGTGTCACAGTAGTGAAAGTATCTGTCCTGGAGTCAAAAAGTTTCAGCTTCCTTACTTCAATTCTGGCCTTAGATACCTTCACTAGCCATATGACCCTGTCAAGTTACTTAACACCATTTGCCTCAGCTTCCTCATCTGTAAAATTAAGTTGAGAAGAAAATGGCAAACACACAAACATCTTTGCCAAGAAAAATCACAAAAATGGAATCATGAAGAACTTGACATGATTAAAAGCAGCTGAACAATAACACAATGCATATGCATATACATTTCTAAGATCTAAGTTAGAAACATTCATATTTTAAAGTTCTCATTATTCAAAAATCTTTAAAATGCATATTTAGATGGTAAAATGTTTTGCATTAACCAAGAGGTTAGGAAATCTCTTATATTCCATATTCTATCCTTGATTCACTCTCTAAAACTAAAGAAACTCCTTTCCTATACACAATAATTTAAACAATCAGAATTATGCACAGATTTTGTTTTCAATATTCTGATGTGTGCTTTCTACACATCTTTACAATTTGGCATATTAATATCATAGGCCTGTCTGACCCATTTCTGAAAGCTTTCTCATGGAATACACATCACAATCAATGATAACACCAATTGCAGAGATAGGAACAGTGATAGGAAGCATATATTGCCCCACTCTGTTCTTATTTGGGACTATTCCTACCATCAAAACAGAAGAGTTAAGTTGAGGAGGAAATGGGAAAGTATCAAGATCTAGAAGGAAGGAGGAGGTGGGAGTGAACATAAATGTGTATCAAATAGAAAAGGAAGTGGAGTGAATAATATATCTATATCTATATCTATCTATCTATACACACACACACACACACACACACACATGCAAACATGTTTAGGTGGATGGGATTATATGGTTTAAAATTTTGTATATCCAAGACATAAGACCTAAAGTTGTCCCCATTCTAATTATAACTTTCAAAATTTTGAAAATTCATGTGAATTCTCAAGTTGAACAAATATGTAACTGTTTTCAATTGTTTGGTTAAATATTAGTCATACATATTATTTTTCATTACATGTTGCCACCCTTTCTTTCCTTTAACTATATGGACTTATGATCTTAGCTGAAGGAATAGAGATTTTCTGTCCTTGTTTCTCTGATTCTTTTCTTTCTTTTCTTTCTCTGTCTTTGCCTTCTTTCTATGTCCTTTTGTCCTTCTGCCTCATTCCCTCTCTTCTGTCTGTCTTTCTCAACATTCTCTCTGTCTCTATTTATTGGTGTCTCTACTTCTCTCTGTGTCTGTCTCCAACTATCTATCTTTCTTTTTCCCCTGTTTTCTGTTTGTCTTTCACATATATACACAGAGACACACATACACACAGAGAGCACACATCTATACTTTTACCTCTGATAAGGCCTTATATTTTCCTTCAGTATTAAGGCTAGAATGCTTGTTTTACAGAATTCACAATTTCTCTTTGGGGCACACCAGGCCTCTGTCACATTTTCTCTTTATCCCTCTAGGTTAAATAGACCCAGAAAAAAAGATATGTGAACAATTCAAGTACATAGCTATTTTACCCCTGGAAAGCATTGAGTGAGAACATTTCTGGAGGTTAACATGGCTGTCGTAAATCTCACGGGAGATTTTCACCCTTACATTGAGGAAATAACTTTTGTGCTCACTGCATACCGATAAGGTTGTAGGAAAAGTAAACATATTAAAACCTAACTTACTCCCAGAAGACACAATAACAATTTTAAAACCAAGAAAATCACAGAAAAAGGAATGTGTTCATCTGAAAGGAAAATAAAATATTTTTCCCATAAATCATTTGAAATAATTCCATAGGCACTGAGGCAAAGGTAAATACTGCATGAATGACAGCAAGAATCATAAAAATATTCAGCTATCCAACCACAATTGCTGACGTACCAAGTCTGCTTTCTTGAAAGAGATATTAAAAAGAACTTTCAGCTTTAGGTAACTCAAAATATTTTTTTAAATTGATAGGAATTGAAAATAAGTAATAAGTAACAAAATTAAACATGGAATGAGCATACCTAAGTTCAAATTCTCACTCCATTGGATTGGTGTTTTGGTTGTTTGGATGGTTTGTTTTTTATTGTTATTGAAGCCATAGCAATCATTTAAAATCAATAAACTCCAGTTTTCTTATATCCAAAATATGGATAATAATATTTATATTACCTACCATAGAGTGTTGTAGTGAGGAAATTACTTTGTATATCTTCAATGTATATTTCATTATGAGTTACTAGTATTCATTCCCCGATGGATTAATATTGTAACACTGATCTATTTTTTCCAGATTCTAGTTTATCAATTACTTTCTAAAAACATCACCAGTCTTTCACAATTGATCATTTGAATGCTTTTGATGAATGGATGAATCTGTTCTGTTAAGAATATAGATGCTCAGTCATTTATTTATTTGGATTTAACAAATAACCAATTAACAGCCTTTTGTGTGTAAAATATGGTAACAGGAAACAAGGACAATTAAAGAGATAAAGAGAACATATTTCCTATCTTTAGGTATTTTCCAGAGTATTAGGGGATGCTTCTTAAACTTTTTCCACTTGAGAATATTTTCACCCAACAAATTTTTATGAGATCCTGGGCATATAGGTATATAAAGTAGGCATACAAATCAAACATTTACTGATGATAAATCATAATTTTGTTTTCCCTATATTCAGTCATGTGTCTTTAGATGGAGTCATAGTAAACAGTTTAAGAAGATTTTATTAAGGCAGAATTAGAAGATGTAAAATAATGATAATAAATATAATACTAAATTAAAATATATCATTGGCCACCTTTTATAATACTAATTGTGATTTTATTCATTCTCCGTACTCTGCTTTTAGTGGAAGAGATGCAATACTCCTTGTTCCCTATTCAACTTGCATATTTCCTCAACCACAATTACCCATTTGAGATTATAGCTTTTTAAATTTGCCTCCCAATCTATATACTTGTGGGCATTTATAGCAAGAACATTCTCATTTTTTCAACAATGATTTTTCAGAATGATTTCCTTCCTCAAAGTTCACCTTTTTTTTTTCATTTCCAAATACATACTCAGTTGGAGACTTTAATATACATATTGATTCTGATATTGATAGAATAATCAACACACCCACAAAGTCTTCCACTAATAAAAATGAGAGAAAGAGAAAGAGAGAAGAAGGTGGAGAAAGAAAAGGAGGAAGGGCAGGAGGAGGAAGAGGAGGAGGAGGAGGAGTAAAAAGAGGAGGAAAAGGAGAGAGACAGACAGCTAGAGTGTGAGAGAGAGAGGCAGAGATTCAGAGAGAGACAGAAATAGACAAAGAGACAAGAGGGAGAGAGGGAGAGAAGGAAAAGAGAAAAAAAATAATATCTCTTAAGATTGACTCACTGAAGTACTAGCTATTTTTTTGACAGGTTCCACAATCTCATTCAATTCCATTACTGCCTTATTTGGGTGACAGATGATGGAATTTTCTGGGTGAAAAGGAATAAAATTCTTTGTCTATGTTATCCTTTTGAAATGTGTATTCAATTAGCATTTCTATTAGTGAAAGGAAGGGGGGCAGAAGATAGGAAATAGTGAGGTAAAGAAAAATTTCTCTCAGGTGGGTTCTAGTTATGTAATTATTTTACTAGTCCAATTCAACAAATATTTATTAAAAGCCTATTATATAGAATGTACTCTGCTAGCTGCTACAAAAAAGGAATAACAACAAAATAATCCCTTTTCCCAAGAAACTATAGTCTACTGGGAGTTTATACATATATACATCATTTAAAGCTTTTTATTTTCAAAACATATGCATAGATAGTTTTTCAACATTGACTCTTGCATTGCCTTATGTTTCAGAATTTACCCTCCTTCCCCATAACCCCTCCCCTAGATGGCAAGCAATCCAATGTAGTTTATACATGTTAAAATACATGTTAAATTCAATAAGTATAAACATATTTATACAATTCTCTTGTTGC
>JAJPUD010030624.1:2338-13062 GCA_023553655.1 Myrmecobius fasciatus | reverse complement strand
GGGGAAAAATTTGTAACGGAAAGCTATGTAAGGGTTATTGTTGAAGAATTACCCACACATATGTTATGCAAATAAAATAAAAAAAAGAAAAGAAAAGAAATGTTAGCTTTGGCAGTAAGAGAAGAAAAAGAGATTAAAGGAATTAGAGTAGGTAATGAGGAAACCAAATTATCACTCTTTGCAGATGACATGATGATATACGTAGAGAACCCTAGAGACTCATGTAAAAAACTACTAGAAACAATTCATAACTTTAGCAAAGTTGCAGGATACAAAATAAATCCACATAAATCATCAGCATTTTTATATATTACCAATAAAATGAAAATTAAGTTCAGCAGCAAGAGATACAAAAAGAAATTCCATTCAAAATAACTGTTGATAGTATAAAATATTTGGGAATCTATCTGCCAAGGAAAAGTCAGAAACTATACGAAGTAAACTACAAAACACTTTCCACACAAATAAAATCAGACCTAATTAATTGGAAAAATATTAAGTGCTCATGGGTAGGAAAAGTTAATGATGAATGTTGGAGGGGATGTGGGAGGGCTGGGACACTGATGCATTGTTGGTGGAGCTGTGAACGGTTACAGCCATTCTGGAGAACAATTTGCAGCTATGCTCAAAAAGTTATCAAACTGTGCATACCCTTTGACCCATCAGCATTTCTATTGGGCTTATATCCCAAAGAAATCATAAAGGAAGGAAAAGGCCCCACATGTGCAAGAATGTTTGTGGCAGCCCTTTTTGTAGTGGCTAGAAACTGGAAATTGAATAGATGCCCTTCAATTGGAGAATGGATGAATAAATTATGGTATATCAATATTATGGAATATTATTGTTCTGTAAGAAATGACCAGCAAGATGATTTCAGAGAGGCTTGGAGAGACTTACATGAACTGATGCTGAGTGAAATGAGCAGAACCAGGATATCATTATACACGGTAACAACAGTACTATATGACGATCAATTCTGATGGACATGGCTCTCTTCAACAATGAAATGTTTCAAACCGCCTCCAATTGTTCACTGAAGAAAGCCGTATACACCCAGAGAGAGGGATGCGAAATGTGGACCACAAGATAACATTCTCATACTCCTTGATTGATGTTTGCTTACATTGTGTTTCCTTTATCTGATATATCTTTTGTGTAGATATGATTTTTCTTGCACAACAATGATAAGTTTGGAAATATGTATACATATATTCGATTTGCCAATATTTTAACATAATTAACATGTAGTGGATATCCTGCCATCTAGAGGAGGGGTGGGGAGTTTGGGGGAAAAACTTGTAACAGAAAGCTATGTAAGGGTTATTGTTGAAGAATTACCCACACATATGTTATGCAAATAAAATTAAAAAAAATTATGACAGTCCAACTGCAAAAAAAAAAAAAAAAAGAAACAGTTTTTTTTTTTCCTTTCTACTTTTTTTTGTTCTTCTCTTGAGGCCATATTGGAAGATCAAATTTTCTGTTTAGCTCTGGTCTTTTCATCAGAAATAAATGGAATTCCCCTGTTTCACTGAATGTCCATCTTTATCCCTGAAAGATAATGCTTAATTCTGTTGGATAGTTGATTCTTGGCTGCAATCCAACTTCCTTTGCCTTTTAGAATTTCAGATTCCAGGCCTTTTGATTCTTTAAAGTGGAACCTGCTAAATCTTGGGTAATTGTGGCTCCTTGAATTCTGAAATTTAGCTGTGATATTACTTAGGGTCTCTTTCAGGAAGTGATCAGCAAATTCTTTCAATGCCTATTTTATCCTCTGGTTCTAGGATATTAGGGCAATTTTCCTTGATGATTTTTCTGAAAGATGATGTCTAGGCTCTTTTTTCATTGTGATTCTCAAGGAGTCCAATAATTTTTAAAATGACTCTCCTGGATCTATGTTTTCAGATCAGTTGTTTTTCTGGGGAGTTATTTTACATTCCACTTTTTTATTTTTTTGCTTTTTTCTGACTGATTCTTGATGTCTCATTGAGTCATTCACTTACATTTCCTTCAATTAGCTTTTTTTACTTCTATTTGCATTTGACCAATTAAACTTTTAATTGAATTGTTTTGTTGATTTGATTTTTTTTCCATTTCACTAATTCTAATTTTTAGGGAGTTGTTTTCTGTTTCCATTTCACCAATTTTGTTTTCAAAGAGTTATTTTCCTTTTACATTTTACGAAATGCATTTTTAAGGAATGATATTCTTCAATTTCTAGTTTTTCCTTTTCCAAACCTCTTATTTCCTTTCCCCATTTTTTCTTGCAACTCTCTTTTAAGATCCTTTTGAATTCTTCCAAGTTATTCTTTTGAGTTGGAGAGCAACTCATATTTTCAAACTTCATCTTGAGATATTTTGCCTTCATTGTTCTCAGGGTTTGATATATGTTCTTCACTGTTTCCATAGTAGCTATTTTTTTGCAGCTATTTTTGCTTTTCTGATCATTTTTAAATGTTGAAATCTGCTGTAATGGCAAAGGGGAGATTACCCCTAGCTTTCTCTACAGTCAGCAGTGACTTTACACCACTCTGAAGCTGATGCTGCTGACTTCCTTCCAGGGCTGGGGGAGTGTGGCCAAATTGCACTTGTTATGCTATGTTTCAGGGGCTCACTATTTGCCTTTTATAGTTGTGTTGGAAGTCCCACAGGTAGTTTGCTGATACATTGGCTTCAGAACCCTGACAGGCAGCAATGCTGTTGTATTTTAGCGGAGGGCCTCCCAATAGATTCGTCGTGTGTGAGGTCTCTCTGCTCAGGATTTTTCTGTGCTGCACCTGTATTTATCTGCTTCACCCTCAGCTTGATTGAGACAGAAACCTTTCATGAAGTTCTTCCAAAATATCTTCTGCTGGAAATTTGTTACACTCCAAATAGTTGTGTGTTCTCTCATTCCAAAACCCTTTCAGGGGCTTAATCTGGTATTAATTCTGAGGAAAACCAGGAAAAGCACGGATAAAGACTGATCTACTCTCTGCCATTTTTGTTCTGCCCCTAATTGCCAACAAATTGGGGAGGAATTGTTGAATAGGCAAGGGGTACATGAATGTTTCCCTGACCACAAGGTATTATTTTCACCCTACTTACTGATGTCTAAACTGCTGCTTTTAGAGTTTCTTTAATGAATGGGTGATTTTTAAATAAAGGAGTAGTGGTAGGGTGAAGTGAAAAGATTTGATTCTGGAAAAAGAGACAGTATCAAATCCTAGCTCTGCTACTTCTCATTTGATTTTGGGACTTTCCTTCTCTGGGTTTCTGTTGCCTCATTAAAAAGAAAAAAGAAGAGAACTAACCTAAATAAT
This sequence comes from Myrmecobius fasciatus, assembly GCA_023553655.1. Lineage (NCBI taxonomy): Eukaryota > Metazoa > Chordata > Mammalia > Dasyuromorphia > Myrmecobiidae > Myrmecobius > Myrmecobius fasciatus. Next base: position 9,760 of record JAJPUD010030624.1, on the reverse strand, counting down.
CACTAAATTGCCTTCTTGTTCCAAATTTTACAATCTTTTAAACTTGTGTGGGTTATTTTAAAATCAGGTTTATTAAGTAAAATCTTGGAAAACCTGGAGTGATTGGCCTAGGAATCTGCATTGTAGAGGACAGCACAAGCCTTCTGAATTACACAATTAGACATAAAAAATGTGGGCAAAAGAAAGCTTGAAGGAAGATGAAGAGACATTTGATGTGTGCTTTTCCTAATTTTCTCTTTCTTACAACTGATGCTAAGACTTGATAGACCCCAGTTATCTGTCAGATTTGAATTAATATCCTTGATTTCATATTATTGTCTGTTTCATGAAGAAAAATAATTTTAAGAAATACTATCATAAACATTTAGATGGTGCAGTGGTGGATCAAGAAGTAATAACTGTTGATATCTTCTGTGAAGAAGTTAGAATTTGAAATATAAAACACTTTTTAGAACAGCTCAATAATCATTTTACATTAGACCTTTGTTCTATATATCTTTTGGCAAGCACAGTGAAAGAATGACTCCTTCCTCAGGACAGTGGGCATGTTTAGGGACAGGTTTCAAGAGCTACTTCTATAGTGAATCTAGCACTGACTAAATCAATGATCCCCATGATCAAAATCTGGGCAAATTCATCTGAAGATGTTCAATCATCCAGGACCCTGAAAAGAAGCATTAAGCTAAAGAGGCGGGTACAGATACAGGCTTATTTAGTTCCAAATGAATAAAAATGTTGCTATATTGAAGGACTATCCCTTCTTCCCTCATGTGAAGTCTCATAGTTACATTATGTCACCTGCAGCGTCAAAGGCAATGAGAAACATGTTATGAATTACTTCCTTTGGAAGTCCTTTGGACTGAGTCATCAGCTTTTTCTTTTCAGTAGCCAATAAAGGTAGAGTTTATTCACACTCAAGCAAGGAAAAAGCTGGGATCCAAACCAATCTTTTGATTCCAGGTGTTGTTATCATCATCATTAATCTATCCTTATTGTTGTTGGTGGGGGTAATGGTAGTATAATGGAATTGCTACTCTTTGAAACAGCACTAAATACTCTTTCAAAACAAACAAAATTACCAGTCTGGGTGAGAGAGGCAAGCAATCCCAGTCCTTAGCCCCAGTCCACAGATCAAAAGAAAACTTGCATTAACACAATTATCTGGCCAAAAAGAAAAGGTCCATCTTTTCTAGTATATTTCCTTTAATCAAAGGCATCTGACCCACCTTCTTTACATCAAAAATGGTCTTATTCTTCTCAAAGAAAAAAAGTCTATATTTGTGAAAGGATTCAAATATTTTTAAAGTGATTCATAATTGGGCAATATTCTTAATAACATCAGCACTTATGTGAAGCATGTATTTATAGGAGGCACTTTTCAAGCAGAGTAGTTAATATCCCTGTAAGCAAAAGTAACTGACTCCATTTACCTTCCCTTTTTGGTTCTTGCTTCCTTTATTTCTGAAAGACATATGACTTTCTCCCAGAAATAAAGCAAGAATTAAGTTAGCAAATTTAACATACCATTTTAATGAAAGACCAGTGGGTGTTATAGATTAGAGCATAGAATTGGCTATAGATACATGATTCTTTTTGTTCCCTCGCCACTGCTTGGTCAGAGAAACACAGAATCCTCCTGAAGTCTTTTCAGTCTTCTCTATGCAGGATAGTTTAGGGGGTAATCTTTTCTTTGGTTCATATCCATCTTCATCCTAAAACTTTTCTCTCAGAAAAAATGATCAAATATTACTCTAATTAGCTTTCTTTAAATCCATGATAAAATAAAAATCTTCAAATATCTACACCATTCCTTAGTCTACGTTTTTATGAACTTTATATGAATTGAAAAAGTTGATAATAAAATTTTAATGGCTCAGAGCCCATAGTTAGGGAAAAAAAGTTCTTAACATCCAGGCAGAGAGAGGTCTGACTTTTTTTTTTTAATTTTGGTTTAGCTTTGGTCTCCTTGCATTTGAGGTAAAATCATGATACAGGAAAGATATTTGTCTGCTAATGTCTTATCATTTAATCAAAAGTTAACTCAAAGTCTTCATTTTATTTGAAGTCTTTACTAATCTTAATGATTGCTTCACCATCTGTTCTCATAGCTTTATATACTTTTCTTGTGTATACATTTTTTATGCATTTTATCACACACCTCCATCTACTGGTAGGTATCTTGAGGGCAGGGCAGATGGCATTTATTTTTGTGTTTCTTTCAGTTTTTATCATAACGCTTTGCAAGTAATAAAGTTCCTCAATTAATTGGAGTCATATTAATTACTCATGGTAAGCTGAAACAATAAAAATGATTGTGTTATGTAACTAATTATGTGTCATACTAAACTATCAAAAGATAATTTTTAAAGGTAGTGAAAACAATAATGAAATTCATCTGGAGGAGCAAAAGGTCAATCAAGAATTTTAAGGAAAATGAGCAAAAACTGTATCATATGGGGACTAGCAATACCAGATTTGAAACTATACTATAAAGAGGCAATTGTCAAAATTGATTTAATACTGGTAAGAAATAGAGGTAGAACATTGGAACTAATTAGAAACATAATATACAAAATTAGATAAGCACACCTGCCTAGTATTTCTTAAGTCAAAACATTCAAGACACTCATGTAAGAAATTACTATTCAACAAAAATAGTTGACCATTTGAAAAGAAGTCTGGTAGACTTCTAACTATATATAATAATATAATATTTTATTATATGCATTATAATATAATATATGTTATATATTATAAATATATTAATATTTTAATTATTATTATTTAATATATGTTACATATTACAATATAATAATTAAAACATATTATATATAATAACAAGTATAAATAAATATGTATATATATATATAAATATATAAACAAAATATAAACCAAAATCCCAAAACTTATGTCAATATGGTGATTGATACGTGATTTAGATGCAATATTCTAAAGATAATATATAATATATATAATATATAATATGGAGAAATTATGCAAAAAAGAAGAAATTAACTTTCACATACTTGGATAATGAAAGGTTTCATGACAAAATATGGCATAGACAGGATAAAAGGAAATAAAATGGATAGTTTTGATTACATAAAATTTAAAAAATTTTAAAATGAATTCAGGTGCAATTAAAAGGAGAAAAGGTAACTGAGGAAGGAACATTACAATGAAATTGCCTTATAAGGATCTCATTTCTTGGATGTAGAAAGCAGTATTCAAATTATTGTAATACAAGACATTCCAAAATGGCTACATGCTCAAAGGGTATGAATCATCCATTTTCCAAGGAATAAATTTAATTTTTCTATAACCATATAGAAAAATTCAGTATCACTAATTATTAGAGATATTCAAATTGTAACATTTCTGAAATATAAGATTCAGAAAGTTGACAGAAAGAAAAAAGACAAGTGTTAGAATTCCTACGGGAAAAAAAAGAATTACATTAAAAACCCATTCTTGGTGAAATTTTGAATTTGTATGGCTAATCTAAAAAGTAATATTTACTAAATTGTGAATACCCTTTGACCCAGAAATACTAATTCTAATTCTATCCCCTTTGGAGATCAAGGAAAAATGAACCTGTATGTACAAAAATATTGCAATATTTTTAGGTTTTATAATATTTTTCCTTTTGTAGAAGCAAAAAGATCAGAAAGTAAGGGGACCCTCATAAAATGAAAAGTGGTTGAATAAATCATATGTCAACATAATGTAATAGTATTGTGCTTTAAGACATAAGGAAAAAAAGTTTTATAGAAAATTGGAGAAACTTCATGAACTGATACAGACTGAAAGGAGCAGAAACAGGAAAGTAATATCAAATTGTAAAGACAAATGACTTTGTTAGACTCAAAAACTATGATAAATGCAGTGGTTATCCATGATTTCAGAGGACTAATAATGATACACACTACCATCTTCAGATCAAGAGTCTTAGCATACATATTTAAGTTATCAACTTGGGGAGCACTGAGTTTTTAGGGAAGATGTACTTGCTAAATCCTATGTAGATAAACATGTTCTGTTAATTTATTTTTAATCAGTAAATTAGTTACATTGTGGGAATTTTGCTTCTTTTAAATAATACTTTCACTTACAAATGCTGGATATCAGATTGTAAAGTCTATAACAACAGGGATGAACAATTTCGAAGATGATTTTTTCCCACTTATTCACCTGTGCACCCAACATACTGAAGGACTTTATGAGTAGTGTTATATAAAGATTGGAAGGGGAAATTATCACTTCACAATACCATGATATGCTCTTGACAATCATGGAATCACGAAAATTCAAAGATATGACTGTGTTACAAAAGTCTAAGTGTAAAGTTTTGTCCTAGGAATTCTTTAGTTCAACACCCTGGACAGCTCAAAATGCTTATCTTCTACAAAGTTAATTAATAGCTAAGGAAAAGAAAATAGGATTTACCAGTTTAGGTGGTACAAAATAATGACAGAACCATAATAAGTTAGTGATGAATGAATATATCTCAAACATAATCTGCCTATTTTTTTATGAAGACAATAAGAAATAGTTTTATTACGCTTAAAATCTTCCCTCATGGCAAAGCTTAAAAAGCTTTTTGCCTAAATTTTTGCATAAATTCTGGAATTTTGCTTACTTGTGCCTTTGTAGTAATACTTAAAGGTCCATAATGTTATAAAATTTTATTTTATTTTAGCCAGGCAACCTAATTGCTACATAGCTATGGGTTAGCTTTTTCATTTCTCTAAATTCTCATTTCTTCTTTACTAAAAGAATATCTGTGATGTTGCCTTTGAAAAATTATAAAGGTATTAATAAATGGTTTTAATTAAGGTATTAATAAAAGCTATATTAACTACATACCCTCATATCTCATTTTAAAATAGAATTATGGGATCATAGACTTTATAATTTGTAGGGAGTTTAGGGATGATTTTCTTCAACTTCATTATTTTTCACATAAATATAAATTGAAGCCCAGAGAGCTTCAGTGATGTGCCCAAAGTTTTTGGAGTTGGAATTTGAATCCAGGATCTCTGACCAATCTAGTATTATTGCTATTGCTATTAACAATAAAAAACACTTTTTTTTCTTTCATAAAATATTCTGAGATGTGATGCATTTAAATATTCTAAATTGGAGTTACTGAAGATGTCCTAGCTTAATTTCCTCTTTATATATATAAATATATATATATATATATGTATATATATATATATATAATTAAAGCTTTTTATTTGTATAACATATATATGGGTAGTTCCACAACATTGATCTTTACAGAGCTTTCCATTACAAATTTTACCCCCAGTCCCCTCCCCTCCCCTAGATGGCAGGAAGTCCACTACATGCTAATAATGTTGAAATGCTTGAGAAGTTATGCAAGAAAAATCCTATCTACAAGAAAAAAAAAAGAATCAGAGAAAGGCAACACAATGCAAGCAAATGTCAATAGAGATCATGAAAATGTTACATTTTGGTCCATATTTCATTTTCCTCTCTATGGGTGTATATGGTTTTCTTCAGTGAACAATTGGAACTGGTTTGAGACAATTCTTTGTTGCAGAGAGCCATGTCCATCAGAATTGATCATCATGTAATATTGTTGTTGCTGTGTATGATGATCTCCTGGTTCTGCTCGTTTCACTCAGCATCAGTTCAGGCAAGTCCCTCCAGGCCTCTCTGAAATCGTCCTGCTGGTAGTTTCTTACAAAGCAATAATATTCCCTAATATTCATATACCATAATTTATTCAGCCACTCTCCAATTGATGGGCATCCCTTCAGTTTCCAGTTTCTAGACACTACAAAAAGGGCTGCCACAAACATTCTTGCACAGATGGGTCCCTTTCCCTCCTCTAAGATCTGTTAGGGATATAGGCCCAGTAGAAACACTGCTGGGTCAAGGGCTATGCACAGTTTGACAACTTTTTGAGCATAGTTCCAAATTGCTCTCCAGAATGGTTGGATCCGTTCACAGTTCCACCAACAATGTATTAGTGTCCCAGTTTTCCCACATCCCCTCCAAAATTCATCGTTATCTTTTCCTGTCATTTTAGCCAATCTGACAGGTGTGTAGTGGTATCTCAGAGTTGTCTTAATTTGCATTTCTCTGATCAACAGTGATTTGGAGCAACTTTTCATATGACTAGAGATGGTTTTAATTTCATCATCTGAAAATTGTCTGTTCATATCCCTTGACCACTTATCTATTGAAGAGTGGCTTGAATTCTTATATATATGAGACAATTCTCTATATATTTTAGAAATGAGGCCTTTACAGAACCATTAAATGTAAAGATAATTTTCTACTTTGATGCTTCCCTCCTAATCTTGTCTGCATTAGTTTTGTTTGTACAGAAATTTTTAACTTAAGATAATCAAAATTATCCATCTGGTGTTCAATTAGGAGTTCCAGGTCTTCTTTGGACATAAATTTATTCCATCTCCACAGGTCTGAGAGATAAACTATATTACGTTCCTCTAACTTGCTTACAAAGTCCCTCTATATCTAGATCATGAACCCATTTAGATCTTATCTTGGTATGTGGTGTTAGGTATGGGTCAAGCCCTAATTTCTTCCACACTAGTTTCCAATTTTCCCAGCAGTTTTTGCTGAATAGTGAGTATTTATCCCAAAAGCTGGGGTCTTTGGGTTTATCAAACACTAAATTGTTAAGGTTATTGCCTAGATTGTCCTCATATCCTATCCTGTGCCACTGATCGACTGCTCTATTTCTTAGGCAGTACCAAACGGTTTTGATGACCGCTGCTTTATTATATAGTTTTAGATCTGGTACAGCAAGGCCACCTTCATCTTCCTTTTTTTCATTAATCCCCTTGAGATCCTTGACCTTTTGTTCTTCCAAATGAACTTTGCTACTATTTTTTCTAGATCTGTAAAATAATTTCTTGGGAGTTTGATTGGTATGGCACTAAATATGTAGATTAGTTTGGGTAGTATTGTCATTTTTATTATGTTCGCTCTGCCTTCCCATGAGCACTTAATATTTTTCCAATTGATTAGGTCTGATTTTATTTGTGTGGAAAGTGTTTTGTAATTTAGTTCATATAGTTTCTGACTTTTCCTTGGCAGATACATTCCTAAATAATTTATCCTTTCATCTGCTGTGTGGAATGGAATTTCTTTTTGCATGTCTTGCTGCTGAACTTTGTTGGTAATACATAAAAATGCTGATGATTTATGTGGATTAATTTTGAATCCTGCCACTTTGCTAAAGTTGTGAATTGTTTCTAGTAGTTTTTTAGTTGAGTCTCTAGGGTTCTCTAAGTATACCATCATGTCATCTGCAAAGAGTGATAATTTGGTTTCTTCATTCCCTACTCTGATTCCTTTTATCTCTTTTTCTTCTCTTATTGCTAAAGCTAACATTTCTAATACAATATTAAATAGTAATGG
>JAJPUD010030623.1:0-13065 GCA_023553655.1 Myrmecobius fasciatus | reverse complement strand
TCCTTTCAGTTTTCTACCTATGGATTATTCATGAAAAACTTGAAATATTGACTTGTTGCCCATTGTTTTGGGGTTGGATTTTTTGGTTTTTGTTTTGTTTTGTTTTTTCCACCAGTGCACTCCTGGAACTTTTCCTCCATCACCTCATCACTTAGTACTAAAGAAGTTCAAACTATTATTGATGTCAGCCAGAGCCAACCCTGATAAAGAAACTGTATTTGGGAAGGAAAAAACTGTAGGAAAAAAATCAAAAGTATCCAATTCATCTCAAAGCAAAAAAGAAATGGCTCATAGTCTTAGAAAATCTGTGGCATTGATTTTTTTCTAGAAGATGGAAGATACCTTTGTGTCTATTTACTGCAGCTTCCATATAGGACATTAAAGGCCCCCAAAGTAGAAAAGATTTCTCTTCTATCACCCAATGAGTTTGTGGTAGAGGGAGGATCAGAATCCAGGTCTTCTTGCTCCTGAACTCTCTACTCTTATCTGACCTCACCAAATCCCAAAGTAGGCTTAGTAATCCTAGTTTTCAGAATGATAGCTGAGAATGAGGAACATAGAAGACAGGTCCAAGAAAACTTTAGTTTCTTTTTTTCCAGAACATGGAGATTCCAAGGGCTTTTCCAGGGAAATGGGTGATGTCTTCATTCCATTTTTTATACTTCTGTCCACTTCTGAGAGCTAGGTTTGTACTGGCTTAGTTTTTTTATTTTTATTTTTTTGGTTTGTTTGTTTTCAAATCAAATGGTTGTAATTCTCTCTGTACTGATACTCACATTGTATGTTCTCTGATTTCTGGTTTTCTCTGGAAAATAGAGAAGCCTATTCTTTTTTATCTAAGTAGAAAATTACTGAAAAAGAAATAGAGGCAAATATTCAAATAAAAGAGGATTCTCTTAAAAACTGGCCTTTAAGCTAATAATGAAAGCACCATAGGGAGACCTGAGATTTTAGGGCCAACTGCTCCTAGTTTGCTGGGTGACTTCTCTGGGCTCCACTTGCCTTAGCTGCAAAACAGGAATGACTTTACTCACCATTCCTGGCCACTTCTTCCCATAATAGAATGTAAGCTCCTTGAAGACAGAGACTTTTTATTATTATTATTATTATTATTATTGTTATTATTATTATTTGTATTGCAGGACTTAGCTCAGTGCTTGGTACATAGCAAGTGCTTAATGAATATTTCATTTATCCATTCATTCATGATGAACTTGACAGGACTGCTTTGAGGACAAAATAAAATAGTATCAGTGAAAAGTGATTTGAAAGAAAAAAGGGATTCTAGTTATTTTTATTCTACATCTCTTGCCCTGAAATGTCCCTTTTTAGTAAAAGCCTGAGGAGCCCTGTATTGTGGCTGAAGGAGGAAAAAGCCACATGGCTGAGAGGACACTCCTCAGCCAGCCTGTACCTCTCTGGGGAACCAAGCGTTCTGCACTCAGCTGATGTCTCAGGTTTCTTTCGGTCTCTTTGGAGATTCAAAGGGAATGTGTATTTTAGGTTTGAGAAGGAAAATAAATCTCTGGTGTCAGACCTGAGGCTTAGAGTGAGTGCTTAAGGAATGCCTCCATTTAACTACAGAAAGAGCAGCCCTAACTTTGTGGTTTCCCCAGCCCCCAAATGCCACCTACTCAGACAACAAATCCCAACTCTCTTGAGTGTATCTCCTTTAAAGGTTCAATGGTAAACACCACAGCTTGTCACCCCAATCCAAGGAAAAGAAATCTTAGAAACCACGGTCATCTCTCTAGCCTGGTTTGGCCCACATAGAGTGTGTTTACTATTATAAGTCACGTGTGAAGGGCAAACTGGTGCCTTCTGGAACAAGGGAGACAGTGTGTCGACCCCCATACTCAGAGACTAAAATACTGGTGTTGCCAGGATATTAAACTAGTGGTTTCCCAGTCTGTATTCGGTAACAAGAGGTAGGGAACGGGAAGGAGAGAAGAGGAAGAAGGGATTCAAAATTTGAAAGTTATCATTTTCTCATCTAAAGTAGCTGTCCAGTGTGATTGTATTTACAGCATAGCACGAAACCCATTTAGAATTATGTCTTAATTGATTACTGGACAAACCAAGGGAAACCTTAGCAAAATCATAAGTCAGTGGTCTACACAAGTATTTCTTTCCCTCTGTTTAGATGGGTCATGATAGTTGAATCTGTCACTGAACCCTTCTATTAATTAAATTGATCTATACAGGGTATGCAATTGCTATGAACTCCAGTATTAGAGAAGAGAAGGGAGAAAAGACTTCCTATTGTAAAGTCTTTGTCAAATGTTGGGATTTGTTATACACCTTCTTCTTGCCTTGAAATGGCAACCCCTCCAGTTCTGAACTTGGGCTGGGGCTGAGCTGGGTTAGGGAGGGAAAGGGATGGAAAAAGTGTTGACTGAGCCAAAGAGCAAAAACTCACATTTTTAGGAAATTTTAGAAAATATTGCCCCAGGTAGGCTTAACTATTAGCACATTAAGTTGTTATATGGGTCTGAAAGATAGATAAATAGATAGTAATTTTTATATATAGGTTACTTTTAAATAAAAAATGAGAGTTCCAGGTGACCTGGGTGACTCTTAACATTGAAAGGGATATGGGAAATTTAGGTGTACCAGGCCCTATGGGGTTAGAGACTTTAAAAGTAGGATACTGAAAGAGGTAGCAATGTGGGCTTCTTGACTATGCTATTCTTATTTGTTGGAAGACAAGAACTCAAAGAGCTGTATTCTCCTCTTAACATGTCTTCTCTTAAGGGTCAGAAAATAATTTGTGAATTGTAAAGGGTGAAAACAAGCCCAACAGTGATTCCCGTACAGTAATTCCCTGAAATGGGAGAGTATATTTGGGCACTCCTTGGCAATTTGCTGCTACTGTCATGCCCCACCTTCTAATAATCCTGCCCTTTTTTTAGTTGGCAACTGGAGAAATGTAATGGCCTCCAATTACCTACTCAGCGATGCCCTGTAACACAGCCCAAGCTTACATAGGAAAGAAAAGATGAACACAGAAGATGAACATAGGGCTGCCCCTGTGTTCCCTCACGGTCACCAGATTTCATGACCCTTCGACTCACTTAATCTGAGATGGTATAAAAGTGACACTAATGACTAACCCAGGTATTAAAATAGACTAGCCTGTGGCTGAAAGATGATTTTATTAAGAGAATTTTAAGTCACAATCATAGACCAGAAGAACTAGAAGGGACCTTAGAGTTTTGGGGTTTTTTTTTTCCCAATTGTATTTCAGTCATATTTGACTCTTTGTGATCCCATTTGGGCTTTTTTGGGAGTTGGGAAAGATGCTGTTTCTTTCTCCAGCTCATTTTGCAGATGAGAAAACTGAGGCAAACACAGTTAAGTGACTTGTCCAGGACCACACAGATAATAAGTGTCTGAGGCCAGATTTGAACTCAGGATGATGAATATTTCTCACTCCAAGCTTGGAGTGAGCTCTGTCCACTATCTCCACTTTAGAGGTTATCTAGGCTAATCCCTCATTTTATAGTTGAGGAAATTGAGACTTAGATGTTAAGAGAGGAAGGCTAGTAGTACAATGTACAATGGATAGAAAGCTGGACATGGAATCAGGAAAATTAGCTTTCACATTCAGCTTCAGACATGAGTGATGGGACCTTAGCAAATAAGTCATTTAACTATTGTCTGTGTCAGTTTTCTTAACTAGGGGACAGTCATAACACCCACTTCCCAGGATGGTTGTGAGGATCCAATGATATAATATTTCATAAAGCACTTGACACAGTACCTAATACATAGTAGGTATTTAGTAAATACTTGTCTCCTCCTCTTCCTCCTTCCCCTTTCCCCCTTTCCTCCTTTCTCTTTCCCTCCCCTCTTTTCTCCCTCCATTCCTTCCTTTTCCCAGTGTAACTCATGTCATTTCATACCTCAAATGCTTAAGATGACTTCATTTCCTCTATTTACTTATTAAATTCCTACTTAAATTTCCTACTAAATTTTAAACCTTACTAAAGTTCTACCTTTCCAATGAAGCTTTCTCTGAACCCCCTAATTATTCTGGGTAAATAATTGTTAAGCCCCACCTCCTCACATTTTATATGCTGGTTTATCTCAGGCTAATGTACTTTTTTTTTTTTACTGTTATATTTAGTCAATCATCAATAGCTATTTACAGAACAGCTATTATGTGTCAGGTACTATTCTAGACACTGGGGAAACAAAGGCAAGGAAAAAAAGTAAAAATATTCCTGTTCACAAGTTTACATTCTTTTGGGGTGGGGGAGATAGAAATAGGCATATATAGAATAAATACAAAATAAACTGAAGGCATTTAAAAATGTAAGGCACAGGGGGCAGCTAGGTGGCACAGTGGATACAGCACCAGCCCTGAAGTCAGGAGGACCTGAGTTCAAATCTGGTCTCAGACACTTAACATTCCCTAGCTGTGTGACCTTAGACAAGTCACTTAACCTCAATTGCCTCAGCCAAAAGCAAAAAAAAAAATGGAAGGCACAAGTAATTGGAAGACTCTGAATGTTAAATGGTTCTTGAAACTAAGGAGATTGATTGTAGATCAACACATACTATTTTCACCTTTTTTTTCCTAGAGGTTTTTCCCTTTTGTTCTAATTTTTCTCTCCCACACGTGATTTATATGGAAATGTGTAAAAATGAACATACATACATAACAAAAATATTTTTACTTATAACTGGGGAAAATAAAAATAATGAAAAAGAAAAAATGATTCTTGAGTTGTATTTTGAGACAAAAATGAGGAGGAAAATGAATTCCAGGCATGGGGGTGGTGGGGGTGGTACAAGGCCTGAGGATGAGAGATGCAATATTTTGTGTGAGACTCAGCAGAAGGCCAGTTTGACTGGATCATGGAGTATAGAAAGAGGAAAGTGTTGTATAATAATACTGGAGTAGTAGGTGAGGGCCCAATTGTAAGCAGCTTTAAAAACCCAATAGAGGAGTAGACATTATCCTAGAGGCAAAAAGGAGGGAGTTCCTGGACTTTATTTAGAAGTGGTTTTAATGGCTATATGGATTAGTTTTAGGCCTCTATTTAACTGAAAACTTCTTGAAGACTGAGGTGGTTTCTCATGTAAACCTTATATCTTTATTATAGTCAGCACAGTGCCTAATGCATAATAGGGGCTGTTTGTTGCAATGTTTTATATGGTATTTTTCACCATTCTGCCTGTACTTCTGTACAGGCTGGTCCCCAAGGGTAGCTCACCTGCCAATGAACAGTTGATTTTCTAGGGAGAAATCTAAATGAGGTGACTCTTCATCACAGAGAGATGGATCTCTTGGAAACTCCTTTGTTATCCCATCTTTTTGAATTTCACTCTATAATCACACCACTCAAACTTGGCAAGAGGAGAGTCACATCTGTTTTAAAATTTTGACTCTCTCCAAATTTAATAAAGATAAAGTTTTTAAACTTGTGAAGTTGTGGTGTGGGAAAAGGTAGGATGACAGGTGAAGAGCCAGATGTGATGATGAAATGGAAATGACAAGGGTAGGCAGGGGCAATATTATAAAAACAGATCTAACATAGCAACAGTGGCTTCCCCTGATCTTCAAAAGCTGAGGCTTCTTTCACATGTCTTCTCCTCACTATTTGGCTGTCTGCTTCCCCTCCTGCACTGCCTGGCAAGCAGAACAGTTTGTGGAAACTTCCCCGGGATGTATTATAACCCCACAAGGATGCCCATAAGTAGCAGGAAGACATCTCTGGGTGTTCCAAGCCAGTGCCTATAAAGCAAATCATTTCTAGACTCTACTGACTATGGCGTTCGCCCATCAGCTTCTCACATCATTAGAAAAAAAAAAAAAAAACAAGTAGCCTCATAGAATAAAGTGAGGGGCAGGGGCCAATATGCATCATACTAAAACTTGAGATTTTCCACTGTTAAGAATAAAATTGCCTGGAAACATATGAGATTAGATTAGAATGGAATTACTCAAGACAAACCACTGTAGAGTTATCAATCTTTTACTTTTTTCTGAACTGATGAATATAAAGTATTATATAGGCATGGAATTATAAAATTTTTGAGTAAGAAGGAACCAGGGAACTCATCTTGTACAGCTGTTCCCATTCTACTTGGCCAGGAAACAGACTCAGGGTGGTGAGGTGATTTGCCTGAAGTCATGCTGCTAGGTGTGTAAGTGGGGCAAAACTGGATCTGGATCTAGTCTACACACTCCTGAAGATTCCTTATTTTCCTTCTTCCTAATCTGATTTAATTCTTATATAGATCTGCCACTGAGGAAACTGCCTTGACCAGTGTAGATCTGCACATGCTCTATAATTTATAGCCTTAGAAAATTAATACATGGGATCACAGAAAGATTAAATAACTTATTCAAAGGTCACACTGCCTGTACATGATATAGACAAGACTTGAGCCCAGTTCCTCCAGTGTGAGGCTCTTTCTCTGTTCATTACAGCAAACTACTGGACTATCACATAACAAGTGCTTAATGACTGTTGGTTGCTGACAACATGATTGATTAATCAGCCTGCCTCATCCACCCTGTCCTCCAAATATTTTACAAATATTACTTTGCAAGTAATAAAAAAACCACAATTTCTTCACTCATTTGGATATTTGTCATTAATCCAGGTAAACATAAACTGCTCTATGCTGATTCATGGTCACAGGACTGAGGCTTTTGTATTTTCCTGATCCTTTGTTATTAGGTGATAGAAATATTAGTGGAGACTTAAGCCTAGATTCTTCTTCATCCCCTAATCTTTCCCTTTAATGTAATCTTACCTTGCTCTTATACACATCCAAGCCTAGAGGATTAGTGTCAAGAAAGCAGAGCCCTTCACATTTTATCTTCCTGGACCAGAACCCCTTCACCCTAGAAGAAATATAGGACTCTTAGCCACTTGTGTGTTTAGGTGGTGAGATTAAATGATTGGAAAGTCCAGAGGGACGCTTTGACAGACTCAAAGAATGATTGCACATCAGTGACCCAAACTGATGCAAGAGCTCATCATCCTTGTTGTCCCCGTTATTCCAGCGCTGTAGTGATTGTTTGCAGAAGTGTAATCAACTTTCATTTCCTGACAAGGGTAGCTGCCTTTTAGTGTTATTGTCAGATATTTCTTACACATATAAATACATTCTCCTTAATTATGGATGGGCAGTTTTCAGGCAGGAGACACTTATTCCCACTGCTGTGGTTTGGCTGCCACCTTGTGGTCATCAGAAGGAATACCACAGAGTTGAGGTCTAAATCCATGAATGTGTTTATTGAACATCTACTATGAAAAAGATGCTGAATTCAGTTCTGCAGGGGTTACAGAGGCGTAAGTATAATGCAGGATATTTGCCTTCAGAAGTTCAGTCTAGTTAGAGAGAAAATATATCTTATTTACTTCAAAAATTATTTAACAAAAGGAGATAGTAAATGATAAATAGTAATATTTACTATTTACTATGCATAAAGCTGGCACCTGTGGTTAACAAAAAGTTTAAAAAGTTAAAAAGCTTTTTTAAAAGGTTAAAGAAAAACTTACGTGGTTTCTGTTTGCAGTCTACTGGGAATGAAAGGACAGATATACAGGTGAGTTTTATACAAAATAATGTGATTGAGATAAAAGAAGAGCCATACAAAATGCTGTAAGGAATTCAAGGGACAGAAAACCCTTTAAACTTTGTAGATCAGGAAGACTTCATCTGGAAGATGTGGCAGCTAAGCTGACTTTTGAAGGAAGAGAAGGATGTTAACAAGTAAAGATAAGAAGGAGTGAGGTTGAGGTGTAAAGAACAGTTTGCCTGAATGTTGACAAATAGGGAAAAGTCAGATTGAATTTGGATAATACTTAGTACTCCAATTTGGTTGAGCTAAAGCATCTATAGCCATTGTGGAGTAATCAGCCTATTACTTTTTTCCGAACTAATAAGTATTAGGAAAGCACTGAATTATAGTATTTTTGAGTAAGAAAGCACTAGAGATCATGATATACAACTGCCTCCATTCTACTGGCAGAATGGGCCTGGAATCAAAAAGACTCCTCTCCCTGAATTCAAATTTGACCTCAGATACTTTTTAGCTGTGTGGTCCTGGGTAAGTCACTTAACCCTGTTTACCTTAATTTCCTCATCAAAATGAGTTGGAGAAGGAAAGAGCAAACCATTCCAGTATCTTTTCCAAGAAAACCCCCAAAGGGGTCATAGAGAATGAAAAATAACTAACAAAAACAGTATGTATAAAAGGAATTATTATGAAATAAGTCTGGAGAGACAGATTGAATCCATGTTATGGAAGGTCTTAAATTCCAAGCTAAGGAATTTATATATTATCTAATAAAATAGGGAATCACTAAAGGTTGGGATGAAATTGATAGTCTAAATACTATAGGAATTCAAAGGAGCGATAGAGAAGTTCCACCAATTGGTCAGTAAGGTTTCCATATGGAAGTGGTATATGAACTAAGTTTCAGAGGATGAGTAGGAATTAAGCAGAAAAGGAAGTAGAAAATATTTGAAATCAAGAGGACATGAATGAAAATGGTCAGGCAGGAAAATGTAAGGTATGTTTAGGAGAGAATCAATAAACCAGTTTGCCTGGAGTAAAGAGGTCATATAGAGGACTCAGGGCTATAAATCTGGAAAGAAAGATTGGTGCAGGATTGTGGAAGATCTTGAAAATGCCCTCTCCAAGGAGGATTTAAGATGATGGCCCCCTACTTGAAAAGGAACTGATCCACTAGGAAATGAGATCTAGTGAGCTAAACAGAAGTCAATAATCAGGAGACTTTGGTTGGAAGCAGTTCACTTAAGCTTGTTTTCCTTGTCTAAGGAAGTTCAAATGGATAATCTCTGAGATGTCTTCTAATTCTCAATCTTGTTATCCTATCCATGCTCTGCAACTAAAAGGTTATGTCACCTTCAATTAATTTCACTTGTCTCTGACTCCTTTTTTTCATCTGCTACAGAAGGGGAAAACTACTTACTTAACTTAGGATAAAATAAAAAGTATGCATGAAAAGAAAATCAAAGACATTGTGTATAAATGAAAGATATTATTGCTATTTTCTAAGCTTCTGCTTGAGTTGAAGAATTTCCTATTGTATGATTATGTAATAAAGGAGAGGAAACAGTATACTGGATATTCTGGTCCAAGGCTAGAAAGAAGTGAGTTCACGTCTCAATTCTGTACATCATAACTGAAAGTCTCCTGGTAAGTCATTTAACTTTTCACTGACCTGAACAATTACATAAGATCTATAATAATATTCATTAATAATAGCTAACATTTATATAATATTTATTATATATCAGGCACTGAACTAAGTGATTTATAAATATTATCTTATTTGATCTTTACAATGATCTGGAAAGAAAGGTAGTATTATCTCCAATTTATAGATGAGGAAACTAAGGCAAATACATTAAGTAATTTTGTTGTTGTTGAATCATTTTAATAATGTCTGACTCTATAAAACCCCATTTTTGAGATTTTCTTGGCAAAGACATTGTAGTGGTTTTCCATTTCCTTGTTCAATTCATTTTATAAATGAAGAACTGAGGGAAACAGATTAAGTCAATTGCCCAGGGTCACACAGGTAGTGTTTGAGGCCAGATCTGAATTCAGTATTTTCTGACTCCAGGCCCATAAATTGTGGAGATGGTGCTAATCAGCATTGAAAAGATAGTTCCCTTTTTCAGAAATTCCTTCAATCAGTGAAATTACAAATAACACCCTATCACTAAAAATGAAAAAAAAAACTTTAAAAAAAGCACTATTCTTGCTTTCCTATTTTTTCCTGTCTTCATTTCCTTTCCTATCTTTTCTTCTATGTAGTATCCTAGTGATAAGCATAAATTCTTAGCATAGGTTTGGCCCATCTCAGATCTTTCTCCATTATGCTACAGTTGGAAGAGTAACTGGCGGTATACTGGCTTTGCTAATCCTTGGAGTCAAACTTTGGGAACCAGCTTCAAAGCACTGTCAGCTCATTTGGACCTTCCAAATAGTTGTTTCCAAAGTACACATGAGGGGACCCGCTTCTGTCACCTCTTTGTTCTTCGGGTTAATGATCCCAATGACCTGACAATTTCCAATGCACCCTTTATGACTTCCAGGTGGTGTCCTTCATTTCATTCCTGACCCAGCCACACTGGCCATCTGCAGCTTCTAGGTGGGGTGAATTTCTCCGTTTTGGTTTTTTTTTTTTAATAGCATTAAATTGAGGATCAGTTTCATGTGCCAATTTTCTGAATTTGGGGAATGTCTTTTGAGGAGAAAGCAAGGCAGCTGATTAATGAAAACTAAAGCTAGTTTGATTTTAAGTGTGATCCTTAAATTTTCTCAGCTGAGGTTATCTAAAAGCAGAAAAACTCCACTTTGAGTCAAAATAGTATTACTTTGTGATGCTGAGATGGGAGGAGAGAACAGAATTAAAGATGCATTTGATTAGAAAAAGCATTCCTTTCTCTTTTTTGGCATTTATTTATTTTTACTTTTTTCCAATTAACAGAAATCTGTTTTCCCTCTCTCCCACCTCCCCTTCTTTGGGAAAGAAAATATGGTTGTAACAAATATCTAGTCAAGCAAAACAAATTCCCACATTGGCCATGTCCAAAAAATATGTCTCATTCTCTGACTTGAGTCCATCACCTTTCTGTAAATTGGTTCTCTGGAATCATGTCTGATCATTGTTGATTAGAGTTCTTAAGTCTTTCAAAGTAGTGGTCTTCATTTATATAAGGTATCCCCAAGAGGGAATTTTATGTTCAAAGGAAATAACACTTGAGGGGAAATGGAAACTGAGAGAAGGGTTCGACAGGAAGCGAGCCAGGTGACAATTTAGCTTTAGGAACTCAACATCTATAAAGGAAAGAAAGAAGGAAGGAAGAGAAAAAGGGAGGAAGGAAGGAAGGAAGAGAGGGAGGGAGGGAGGAACAGAAGGAGGGAAGAAGAGAAAGAAACAGAGAGAGAGAAGGAAAGCATAAAAGTTTAGAAATATAAAGTTCTGTTACAAAGGCAGTATAGGTTTTATGGTATAGTTAAAGTCGAGGAATAGAATTTTGTGTTTTGATCTGTGTGCTTTCCTTCTCTTCCTTTCTTCATTCATTAGCTTCTTTTGAACATTCTGGCAGCCAGTGATTCTATCTTTGTGTGGTCCTAAGCCAGGGGCATCACAATCTGATTGGTTCATTTCTGGAAAGAAAAAAAAATGTGTTCCTCTTCTCTCCACATTGTACACCTTAACAGAATATCCTTGGGAACTGTGAATACCTTTTTAATAAGTAAATAATCTAGTGCTTTCATGAAATATAGCCAAATAGATATATAAAGACATAAGTTTGGATCTGAAAAGTTTCCAAAGAGAAAGATCATTCTTCTTATCCCAGAACAAGGGATTTCAAGTCTTAAGTCAAAAAAAGCCTCAGCCAGAGAAGCAGTTGTTGATCTGTGTGGGGAAAAAAGAAAGAAAGAAAGAAACTGGCATTAGAAAGGGAAAAAGCCCTGGATTTAGATAATCTGGATTTGCTTTTTCTTCCCCCGCCCATTTTCCTAGGGGATAAGACTTGTGTGTGCTTCTCAGGATGGCAAATATTTCATCTGTGCATATAGAAAGAAATGTTTTAGTCACTTTGCACTTTGTATTGTAATTGGAAAAGCAACAAACGATTTGAAAGATCCGGTTTCAATGAGTCCTACTTGGACTACTGACCAGTTACACAATCTTGGGCATTGTATTAAGTGCTTTACAAATTAATAAATGATATAGCGATAGAGTCAACAGATTAAATTCCCATTGATTAGGGGATAGTAAAAGGATCTGGGACTTCATTGGAAAAAGGAACTCCTAGATGAGGAGTTAATTTTTTTTCACTTATACTCAACATCATCATCATCATCAAAATGTATCAAGCATTCATATAGCTTTGGAAAAGGTTTGGAAAGCACTTTATTATCTCATTTGATACTCACAACAACCTTGGGAGATAGGTGTTATTATAATCCCCATTTTATAGGTAGAGAAGCTCAGATAAACAGTTTAAATAATTTCCCCAGGATTATATAGTTAGTATCTGAATTCAAATTTGAACGCAGGTCTTACTGAGGCAAAGCCTAGCTCTATCCAGAGCACCACCTTGCTGCTTCACTATTCTTAGAGAATTACTTAGTAGTGAAACGTTAGAGAATCTCCCCAGGGTCACATAGATGCTATATGGGGTACTGTGAAATTTGAATCCAGGTTTACTTAGCTCCAAGACTATCTCTTTCCATTAAGTAATACTGCTTGATGATGATGATGATGATAAAGTGGGATATATTCAGTGTAAAGGTGCTTTGTAAGTGGTAAAGGACTACAAAAATTTAATGGCATATCATTAGCTTCTGGAGCTCATGGAATGCTCACTCATTTGCCTTTTTCAAGGTAATTCATTTATAAAGCACCTACTAGTATAGAACACTTTTAAAACGATTTTTTTTCTAATGCAAGCTGAATGGGAGGTTGATATTAGTTCATCTAGGACCATAGTCCACACTTTCTTCCATCTGTAATAGAAGAAACAAAAAAACAAAACCATCATTAACATCATTATAGTTTCCATTTATTTCTGTCATTTAGTGGCCTTGTAGAGTGGCCTAAAATATATGGTTATCCTTTTGTCAAACAAAACTGAAAAGGTTTGAGGGGAAACAAAATGAAAGCTCTGTGTTTGTGTGTGTGTGTGTGTGTGTGTGTGTGTGTGTGTGTTTTACCTTTGAGTAGAGATTTCATTAAGGAGATTTACACTGTTGGTTCAGCACAAATATCCAAACCTGCTGAATCTGACTGAAAGATTCTGGTTGTGTTGTCCTGGACAAATCATGTAACCTCTCATTGCACTAGATGACTCTTGAGGACCAGAAGTTATGCAGAAGGTGGCAAATTGCATTGATAGAAGGAGTTTCCCTAAGCAGGATTCCCCTGTATAATTGCAGACCAGTTATCCTATAATGCCAATTGTCATTATTATAATGAATTATTGGTTATTTAAATGTAATTCTAAAAATTCATCAAATGCAAGGAGATGCAAGGCAGGGAGCATCACACC
>JAJPUD010030620.1:0-13067 GCA_023553655.1 Myrmecobius fasciatus | reverse complement strand
TATATATATATATACAATACTTACATATTCACATGTAAATGTATGTATACATACAAACATGTCATTTACATACATGTATGCGTACATTATATTACAAGATGAATGTATAGATATAGATGTATACATGTGTAAAATGTATATATAGATGGCTATAAATATAGAAGATACAGAAAATTAAAGATGCTAGAGATAATTATGGATATCTTTTGGGGGCTGTTATCTTTCCTTTTGTGGAGTTACTTATTCTTTCCATCCAATTAATGGCAGCTTTCCACTTCAGATTTCCCACTAGAGAATAAAAAGTATTTTTTTTACAATTACAAAAATATGGAAATGTGTATAAACAGTTGTGATCTGTGTCTGGTAGTCTCTAATCTCATCAGAAAAGGTGGCAGGGGGGCAATCACAGAAAGTAAAAGCATATGTACTGCCCTTAAGCACTATGAATGTCAGAACAAGAAACCTAATGTTTCTAGTTTGGTACAATATTCCTATATTTTGCCAAGCTAGTAAAGTTTTTAAAAATTATTTTAAAAGAATAGTAGCACAGAGTCAAGTTCTGTACCACCAAACTACCTCCATACTTTGAATGCAAGTGGATCTGTCTTATCCTGGGAGCTCAGTTCAAGGCCTGTTTTGTCCCATTTTAGAGTTTAATTAGGGGAAAATTCCAATATAAATAAGAGTTATTATACTTCATGTGCAGGTTTACTTAAGTGTGAGTAATAGGAAGGAATATACAGGTAAATATGGGTAGCAAGATAGTACAATAGATCAAGCATTAAGCTTGGAGTCAGTGAGACTCACCTTCTTGAGTTCAAATATGGCTTTAGACATTTACTACCTTATGATCCTAAGTAAGTTACTAAACTCTGTTTTACTTAGCTCATCTGTAAAATAAGCTGGAGAAGGAAATGGCAAACCATTCCAATATCTTTACCAAGAAAAACTCAAATGAGGTTACAAAGAGCCAGACACAAATGAACAATCATAAAAACTATACCCTATGTGTAGGTAATTGGGAGTAATAGGCAGAATATGCCAGTAAATATTTAACAACTAGCTCTCTGAAAATACATTTAAGTCTGCTTTATTAACATTTTCTTCACTAAGTCTAGACAGTCAACAAAACAAACTTCAAGCACTGATTGAGTTCTGAAATATAAAAGCTCACACTGAAAATTTAACATTCAGCTCTTGTGAGCCAATTCAGGCTGGTTCCACTCCCCCATCCCCTCCATCCCACCCCCAGTAATAGTTTTTATAAGCTTCATGGAAGCATGCAATGTTACTATGCATATAGATAGAATAAATTGGATTTCAGTAGAAAATTCAAAAGATACAAAAGCCTCACAGAAGTTCATAAATAGAGAGATATATAAAGCATTTAAATAGTCTATATTCTCCCTTGGAAGAGAACCAAACTTGGGGTTGCCATTGGGTATACCCTTTGACATTTTAGTGAGACTCTCTTCACCACAGGGCCCTACACAGTTCTCCCCACTTATCCCCCCAAGACTTATAGAGCCACTTTGTGGTTTGGATTTCCCCCAGAAAGTAAACATACTTTGGGAACTACTGAACAAATAGTCTCCTTTCCATCAGCCTTGAACTGTTTGAATAACTTACCACAATAGTGGGGAGAGGGGGAAGAGTGTCTTTTCCAGATCATTTGTCCTTCATGTAATGGTTTTGGCCTCTAAAAAACTGCTCAGAATCTCTGTGAGTGATTCTTTTCCCAAAGAAAATTGCTGTTAAGGAAGCCTCTCTCTCTCTAGAAGACCACAGTTCTATCCTCTTGACCTTTTATCCTTTCCAGCTTTGAGTCTTATAAGGTAATAACTGAGGTTGATGTTGCTTCAAAAATCCCCCTTCTCTTGTTGGGAGGCTTTTTTCAAGAATATACCACTTGGGAAATGAAATCTCTTCTTATTTACACAGGATGTTGTGGGTTTTTTTCTTCTTGAACTACCATCTCAAATTACATGGGTGAGCACCTCTCTGCTTCTTCAGAAACTGTCAATGCCTCAATACCTGTCAGTTTTTGGGTTAGCAAAGTGCATTCTCAGTAACAATAATCTCTGATTTATGCTCAAAAACTGTGAGTAAGAGTATGAAACTCTCATGTTTTCTTGCCCCAAAGCTTTCATTACTGATTTCTAGGGGAACATACTATAAATAGACTTTTTTCTCCCTATTCCCAAACCCCAGGACTTGGCCCCTACTACTACACATTGATTTAACTTTAGAGCATGAGGGAAAAAAAGGCAAAAAGGACTGAGCTTTGTCAATTTGATTTTATAGACCATGGCAAGGAATGCCTCTTCCTGAGTCCTACTCTGCTAATCATCTTGGAAACAATCCCAGTCAATAAAACAAAACAAAACAAAAAAACCCACAAATGAATGGAAGTTTTCTATGTCCTCTTAAATAAGGCACCAATGTATACCTCCGTGGGGATGACGCCCTCAGCTATCATCAGATTGTTCAGTGAACTTACAGTATGGATCAAGGACTCACCAAATTGGTAATATGCCCTTATCTGAAGACTAAAAATTTTATTAGTTATTTAATGAAGGAAAAATGATGAAGATAATATAATAGAAGATTTCATACAACAGGGAACTAAAATGTAATTTACTGTGTAAGAAGTTCTGTATTCAAAAACAAAGAGAGAATTTGGCTATAGGTATACAATAATTCATTCCCCATATCTTTACCTAAAACTATGTAGGGTTAATAAGATACATCAATAAATCCAGATTTTCTTTATGTTTCTCTAAAGCCTTTTGTGGTCATGGTGGAAAAATATATCTGAAATCAGCCTCACATCATTTCCTCCCTAATTATTCTTCATATTTGAAGATCTATATTCTGTTTCCCCTTTGAAGCATGCAAAATAAATAACATATAGAACATAGATTACTTTCATGAAGGCAAAGCACCTGGATAGTATCTGTCTATTTGTTAGTGGATACACTGATTAGAGCCTCAAGATTATTATGCAAGAGTAAGATACTCCTTCCCCCTAGAAGGACTAAAGACTTAGGTACAGAGTAAAGATTTTCCAGTAAGCATCCACACAATGCAACCCATTTGGATACTCATACAAAGTAGGAGCCATCTGATCATGTTTACAACCAAAATAGCAAGGAAGACAAGTCAGAAAATTGTTAATTAGAAAGAAACACAATTAACCCAAATTAAAAACATAAGTAAATAGTTGTAAATGAAAGTCGATGGCCTGTGCTTTCTTTTACATTGACTGTCAATTGATGGCGACAGCCAGTTGGAGAACAAGACTCTCACTGTGCTGTTTGTTTTTGGTTACTATAGCACTAAAATGATCATCATTTCATAAAGGTTTCTCAGTCAAGGTCTTATAAATGCTGTCTATATTCATTGGGCTGTTGTTTTTTTTTCCATCTCTTGCAAAAAGAATTAATAGCTACCAAACATTAGACCTCTGATAAATGAGAAGAAAATAAATTATTTTAAAGTAACTTAACTTGATTTATTTTTAAATAAACCATAATTTTCATGCCCAATTGTATCAAATTGTTCAAGCATACTTTTTGCTCTAGCCCAGATATAATAGATGTATTCAGTTTAGATTAAAAATTTACATTTTAAATTCATATCTCATGATGTAGAGGGAGACCACCAAACCAAATGCTTGGCAGGAATCCTAGAGGTACCAATTTTAGTATAAACTCAAGATTCTTTATTCAAAATAGATGAGGAGTTATATTTTGTAGGGATTTTGCTTTCATGAGGTTCATGGCATGAAAACTTTAAATTATAATTTCAGTTATGTATGACCAACTTTTCTACAATATCTTGCCAAAAAGTAGAATTAAGAATTAAGACTCCATTCCCAAAATCAATAATTAGCAATTATTTATTGAAAAATTGAAGGTAAAAAGTTGAAAATTTTGACAATTTAGGGTGAAAGTGACTCATAGTTCATGTCTTTTGATAGATGAAGAACTCAAAGTCAAGGTAAGTTGTGACTTATCCAGAATCACACAATAGTGCTTGAGTTTGAACCCAAATCCTCTGACTTCTGAACTAAAAACCATACCACAGCTCAAAGATTGTATTGATATTAGATTCTACACATCTGAAATGATTTTAAGCACAAATCCTACAATGGAACTTATGTCTATATCTAAGGATCAGCCTAACTATATTTGGAAAGTCTCATCAAAACTGGGAATTAATTTTTTTGACCACACAAACTAAGAAAAACTTGGTATTAAAGTATATGTAGAAAGGTTGCATTCTATATCAGTAAAGGTTATATCATCTGACTTTAAAAGAAAAGAATAATAACCATCAAAACCAACTTTCCATAAATTTCTACTGATGGTAAAGTAAGTTCAAGGGCCATAGGACACACAATGACCCTACCAAACTCTACTCACAGGTCATCTGCTTCGCCTCAAATATCCAAACCCAACACACAAGCCAACACTCAAAGAAATAATTCCTATGGAGAAGGAGGCACACTATCTTGGCACAACCAATGTTGACTACTAATTCACGTCACTTTTAGGTGACTGATAATTGTAGGTGGTAATTATAGTTCCTGCCTTCCCAGTATCCATTGCTACTGAAGAAAATTTTATTCATCCAAAATCAATGGCACTATTAAATTGATATAGTTTTATTAATGGAAACAATACTAAAATATTTATTCCTTTGGTTTTGTTCTTAATATGTCTTGCCACGATACCTTAAGAATCACTAGCCCTTTCCAATGGATTTTCTATTAAAATCTTCTAGGTTTTGCCTCTCTAATTAGGACAGGATTTCCTTGATATCAGGGACCATCTTACATTCTTAGTTGTATCCCCAAAACTTAGCATGAAATTTTTCAGGTGGTTAAGTTCTTAATGAATATTTTTCATTAATGTTTCATCAAATTTAAAGTAATAATATTGAATTTCATATACATGGAGGGAAAAGAGTATAAGTATTTATTAAGCTATTTACTACACACTAAGTACTTTAGAACTGTTATATCACACCACTCTCTCAACAACACCAGGAGGTAGGTACTTTTATTATCCCCGTTTTATAGTTGAGAAAACTGTAAAATTCTATTTACATAAAACTGTATGTAATTATGTAATTTGCCCAGAATCGTCCAGTTAGTAAATATGTGAAGCTTAAGTTGAACTCAGACCTCAGACTTACTGACTCCAGGTCCATTGTTCACCTTATTGAACCACATCAATAATTTGATGGTTGTATATGATTTGTTCTTTGAACAACATTCAGAGTTGAGTTTAGTTCACTACATAAAAAGCAATTCATATCTCCCTATTATTCAAATAAGAGAAGCCTCTAATTTGGGTGTAGCAAGTAGGTGAAGAAAGCACTTGGAGTTTAGAGGTACATCAATAGACACTTGAATTGTTATTTAAAAAAATAATATGATAATCTATTTCTATTAATAATGTGAATTCACAGAATTACGAAATGTCAGAACAGGAAAGAATCACAGAGAATTCCTGGGCCAATGTGAATTCACAGAATTATGAAATATCAGAACCGGAAAGAATCACAGAGATTTAAAAAGAAAGGATTCATTAGTTCCCTCCAGAAAGAAACCTCCAAATTGAAACTATGGAGAATATCATAACCAAAACCTAAAGCTTCAGGTCAAAGGAAAACATCCTACAAACAGCCAGAAAGAATTCAAAGACTGAGGAGATATAGTCAGGATTACATAAGATCTAGCAGAACCAAGATAAATGAACAGAGTTTGTAATATATTCCAGAAAACAAAAGATAGAACAAGAACATCCAGTTTTTCTGAGTATAACCATATGGGGGGGGGATATGATTTTTGATGAAATAGACAACTTTTAAGTGTACCTGACAATAAAAAAAAATCAGAGTAGAAACTTTGCAATATAAGAACAAGGGTCAAGAGTAATATAAAAAGAAGTTGTAGTGGGGCGGAGCCAAGATGATAGAGTGCAGACAAGATGCTCTGTGACCTCTTCTGATCTTTCTCTCAAACCAACAGCAGATTAAGCCTGTAAACTGATTTTGGAGCCAAAGCACCCCCAAATACTTGGAGCACAACACATTCCCAGAAGAAGTTATCTTGGAAGAGCTTCAGAACAGGTCTGTTTCAAACGGGAAGGGGGACAGTCTGCCAAGCCCAAACAGCAATGTGGGGATATCAGGGCAGGAAGCCAAGGCAGGACTCAGAGCATGGCAGTTTCTAAGCACTTGGGAAGTTTCTGTGAGCCTCTTAGGCTACTCTGTCCTGGTTGCAAGCAGGTGCTTTGGCAGATCTGTCTTTAATAAAAGGTAGATTGTAAACCACTGAGAATTTGGAACCCAGCCCAGATTGTCCAGCTCCAGAAGTCAATCAGCAGAATTGCCCCAAGGCAAATTAAAGCTGTTGTTGCTCCCTTGCTTTGAACAGACCTCAAGCTATAAAAAATGAATAAAAAAAAAAAAAAAAAAAGAACTTTTACCATAGACAGCTTTTATGGAGAGAGAGAACAGACCAGATCCTGAGGTTCATAAAGGTAAAGCAACTGCAGAGGAAGCCACAAAGGGAGACATGAGCTGGTCCCCATTTCACAAGACTTTCCTGGAATAAAGAATAAAGAATCTCAAAAAAGAATTAGAAGAAAAATAGGGAAATGAAATGAGATCATTTCAAGAAGGATATAATGCCCTGCAAAAGAGATATGAAAAAGACACCAATCCACTGAAAAACAAAATTGGTGAAATGGAAAAAGTATGCAATGAACAAACTGGCCAATTACAAAAGGAGCTAGAAAAGGTAACTGAAGAAAATAATACACTAAAAATTAGAATTGAACAAATCCTTCTCAGGTTTTTTTTTTCTTGTAGATCTGATTTTTCTTGTACAGCAAGATAACTGTATGTATACGTATGAATACGTATGTATACATACGTATACATATATTTGATTTGTCACATATTTTAACATAATTAACATGTATTAGACTTCCTGCCATCTAGGGGAGGGAGTGAGGGGAAGGAGGGAAAAATTTGAACAGAAAGCTTTGCAAGGGTCAATGTTTATGCATATGTTTTGCAAATAAAAAGTTTTAATTAAAAAAAGAGTAATACAAAAAGGTAAGCATTAGCAAGTAAACAGAAGGAATTATACAAGGATAAACAGTATTCATTTTAATTATGTGCCCTCTTAGAATCCTATTATCCCCAGAGATCATAGAGAGAAGCTAATTAGACAATCTAGAAATGGTTCTGTTTCACACTGGTAAACTTTTAAAAAAAATGAAAATGGAGGGAGAGATGAATACAATGGAAGAGAGATGAGAGAGAGAAAGGTTGGAGGAAATTATCTCACACAATTAAGGCGTACAAATAGAAATCTATGTAAGGAATGATGAAGGGAAGGGGCCAGTATGCAGCACTTGAAACTCATTTTCATCTAAACTGGTCAAAGAAAGAAAGAATGCACATACAAACAGTTTGGTACAGAAATAATTTGCTTAACAGAGAAATGTGAGAGAAAGGGAAAGATGGTATAAGACAAATGATCTTAGTCTAAAACAAAACAAACTCTTAACTAAAAAAGGTATATCTTAAAGAGTTGCTTAAAAAGAAGGACTTATGAAACATGCTACCCATCTCTGAAGAAACAGGGGATGGCTCTAGAATGGAAACTAATTTTTTTTTAGACATGGTCTATTTTATTTCACTATATACATGTTTGGAACAATAGGTTTCTTTTCTTGTTTTTCAATGTGGCAGCGGGGGGGGGATCAGGGAACATAAAAAGACTTTTACTCATAGGCAATGAAGTTAGTGAAGAACCAGAAAAACAATTTCTACTATAATATCAATATTATTTTTAATGATTATATCATTTTGAAAACTAAAACTCTCATGAATTCAGTGACAAATCATGATTGCAAAGGACAGATGATTAAGCATTCTATCTACTTCCTTCTATCTATCATACTATCTACTTAAAGGATTTATGGGACAGAATTAGACATATAGTCGTTTGGACATAGTCAGTGAGGGAATCCTCTTTTGCTTCCCTGTGTATATTTGTTCCAAGGATTTTGTTTTTCTTTTTTCTGGTGGAAGGAAATGGAGAGAAAATAGATTTCTGTTAATTTCAAAAATCAACTTAAAAAAATTAAAAACAAAACCATGGAGACAAGAAATGGATGACATTTTCAAGGAACACTACTTAGGCCAATATAGCTGAATTGTCACATCAGTGAAGGGAAAAAAAGAGGAATAACACTAGAAATTTTAGAAGGGGTCAGGTTATGAAAAAACTTTAAATGACAAATGGAGGACTTTATATTTGATCCTGAAGGTAAGTGGCAGCTGAGCAGGGGTTTGACATGATCAGTCCTGTGCTTTAGAAAAAGCAGTTTAGAAGCCAAGGGAAGGATAGTTTTAAATAAGGAGAGCTTAAAGTAAGGATGCCCATGACAATAGTTAAGTGGAAAAATGATGAAGGCCTTAAATAAGGCTGTAGTTGGATGAATATAGTAAAAGGGACATATATAACAGATATTGTGAAAATAAAAATGGCAAGATTTAACATTTGATTGACAATGCAGGGTAAGTGGGAGTGAGTTTCCTTGGCCCAATAAAAAAGTAAATGATGAATTGTTGAAAACAATCACTTTGAGAAAATGATTGGACTTGCATTCTCTAAAGGAAATAGTTACCAATATCTTTTCCATTCTTCTACAATCACTAGGTGGGAATGACTTTTTATTTCTGAAATAAATATTCTCAGTAATAGCTTGAACAAGCTTAGTGGTTTTTTTTTAAGATAGACTCTTATAATCCTTGCTTTTAAAATTCAATAATGGCTTTACATATTTTCACATATATTTAAGTAATTTTACTTTTGTATAAAAGGTAATATATTGTTTGGGGGTTTGTTTGTATGGGTTGTAAAGCAATCAATGCACCATGTCTCTCTTTCCTCCCACTCCAACTATACCCATGTTGCTGCCTGGTTCACCCCTATCACCACCTGGAAATTATTTGAGATTCATTTTAGTAACTGTGTTTCCACCCACTTGAAATCCATGAGAAGCTAATTGCACCGCCAAAATATCATTCAATAAATTTAGCTTCAGAATCTCAAGTTTTGAGCAATGTCTTGTATCATTAATTCACCACAAAGGTATATATTTAAAAAGTAGTCACTATTAAAAGGTGAAGAGAAAAAACATGAGAGTTTAAATCACCTCCCCATGACCTGAAACCCCCCCCCAGTTCAAAGAGCTTATTAGTGGTTATACCAAAAAATATCTGACTAAAACTCACTTCTATGTCAATTATTAACTGAGTAGGTTGCTTTTATAAATATGCCATAAGTGATTAAAGAAAGAGTATTAGAAAGAAGGAGGTGAATAGATGAGCTATGGTGTTGTATGAAGAAGTGCTAAGGGTAGATAGAAGAATGCTCAGAAAAATTCAAAACTGTTAAAAGAGTTTTTTTAAACATTTTATAAATATATATGTATGTATGAATATGTGAGTGTATATATATACATATAT
Organism: Myrmecobius fasciatus; assembly: GCA_023553655.1. Lineage (NCBI taxonomy): Eukaryota > Metazoa > Chordata > Mammalia > Dasyuromorphia > Myrmecobiidae > Myrmecobius > Myrmecobius fasciatus. The sequence continues at coordinate 3,506 of JAJPUD010030620.1, read as the reverse complement.
ATACACATACACATATATGTGTGGTATTATACATACCTACATACATATGTATATGTTGGGGGTGCTGTATGCCCTAAAATGATAACAAATGATGATGGACAAGAGGAAAACAGATAAGCAACATCCTTTAGGGAAGTTATTAAAAATTTCTTTTTACTTGTTAAAAATATCACTATAGCTGTCCAGACTCAGGTATGAAACTTACATTCAAATATGTAGTACTTGTCATATGCACCTTGTCCACCCTGCTCATTATTAACATTTGCAGAATAATCACCATTCCCTGGTTGGCTTGGGTACATCGGCATTATCTGTGAATAATCAAAGCAAGCCAAGAAAGAAATAAGGAATCTCAGGAGGTAATAAGTTTTCCCCTTATTGGAGGCCTTCAAGCAAAGGTCAGCTGACCACTTGTTAAGTGTATTAGAGGAGATTCTTATTCACATGTCTTAGACAAGATGACCCTCTGAAATTCAGTCCTTCTTAGCTTTTGAATTGTCTGTTAAATAACAGACAAATGTCAGGAATTTCAGGCTTCACTTTGGCAAGGAAAAGGAGATGGTGATGAATAATATTTGACACTCATGCTGCTATCAGAGAAAATATGTAGGTTTTGTTGTGTGGGGAATTGGGGAGAATATAAAATTATCTCCCTATATCCAGTCATTTTCTTGGATAAACTGTGATATGAAACCAAATATCTGAAATTGGAGTAGAGCCCCCAGGGTACAATTCACTAGCAAAGTTTTAAGCTTTTTGTTGCTTTGTTTGTTTTGGTCAGTACCCCATGGAATAAATTCTAATCACAACAGACAGCAGCACATACATAATATTTCCCTAAGGTCAACATTACCCCTGCATATTTAAGCATCTTAGCATACTTTGTGACACATCAAGCCATACCCAATGGATCCAGAATCAAAATTAGTCCCTTGAGAAAATGTGATTTTCCTGAGTGACTTTACTATACTCCAATTAATGTTAATGGCAATTTGGTGCACACATTAATATAAGAATACAACCCCAAATGTGCATTTATAAAAGCTTTTTTTTTCCAAAGGAGGACTTTTTAAATTATATCAATTATCTATGCATAAAAGGACATTAAGTGTAATCATAATTGCTAATTTGGCATCATTTTCTCCCAATGTTTAAAGAGATATTGCTTCTGGCTGGCTGTCTAGCTAGACTAAAAAATTGACCTCTGGTCCAGAAGTGCCATAAGACTGATTATGAATAGTTTCTAAGTCTGCTGTCATTTCACTTTGAATTCATAAAGGATTGCAAGCACATTTTAAAATTTGAAACAATTTGAAATTCATGGAGGTTTTTAAAAAGCTATTTTAACTGCATGTCTTGCCCTTTTAGCATATCTCAATTCAAATATATCAACCCTTTCTTTTAATCAAAAACTCTATTTATTTGATGAAAATGAGCAATTCACATATTTGAATGATTTTCAGTAACTCCATAAGGGCAACATCTGGCTTTTTACATCAAAAGGCATAATGTGGCATTCATAACAGTGTATAAATAATATATACTTTAGATCAGATGAATTCCTTGTCTGTGAAGTTTTTATTCTGCCACCTACAGTGAATATCTAATCTTAGAATGTTAATTGAATACTTTCTAAGCATTGGTAAATGACTCCCTATTAATAAATGAAGAGTTTGTCATCAGTACAACAATTCAGGTTTCTAAATTCACTTACGCTTGAAATTCTAAGGTTATCTTTTAATTGAAATTGGCAAAATGGACTGGACCTGTGATTTCATTGGTTGAAAGAACTAGGTAAAAACAAAATAAATCAGAAACTCTCTTTACCCATGAAAGTTGGTATCTTCCTGGCAACTTAAAGTCTTAGAATGTTACCTCTAGCACTAAGAGATCCAATTCCTTGTCCAGGGTCATACAGCCAATATTTAATGGAGACAAACTTAAATTAGAGTCTTCCTGACTCCCTGAAACTAGGTACAACTTAAATAATTTAAGATCATAGGACTAAAAGGCCATGTAACCCAATTCCCTCACTTCATAGATGAGAAAACTGAATTCCAGAGAGAAGTGATTTATCCAAATCATATAATAAGAAAATAGCAAAGGTGGGATTTGAACTCTGAGGTTTTGACAAATCTAGTACTCTTTCCAAAGCTTCCACTTTTATTAAGCTGTTATTATTCAGTAAGTTTAGTCATGTCCAACTCTTTGTGATCCTATTTGGGGTTTTGCTGGCCAAGATACTGGAGTGGTTTGCCATTTCCTTCTCCAGGTCATTTTACAGATGTGGAAACTAAGGCAAACAGGTTTTAGTGAATTGCCCAGGAACACATAATTAGTAAGTGTCTGAGGCCAGATCTGATCTACTGCACCACTTAGCTGCTCAAGCTATTTTATCATTAAGGTACTAAGTATAATTTTATAAAGATGAGATTCTTTCAGCAGCTTCCCCGGGGAGTAAAAATCATTATTGAACACATTGAGCAGTTCACTAAATTATCCCTTAATGAACTGAAAGAGTTAATGTGGATTTCAAAGGTGTCCATGTCAGGTCTAGGAGTAGTTTAACCCCAGAGAGAATCTTGCTCAACAAGTTCTAATGGAATGCCATTTATTTACAAATGATTCTTTCTTTCATATCTTAGCATTCTTTCTCTGTGGAAGAGCCATAACTCTGTTCCATTATGAAAGGGAATGAATTTGAACAATTTTTAAGAGTTGCATATGTTCATATATTTCCATTAGTTATAGTAGTTATAAATCTGATACCCCAAAATTATGCCAACTGATGTTCCTGGAAGGGGGAGGTAGACTGATGGGTTCATGTGGCCCTATAAAATCTAACTTACAACCAATGTTTCTTGAAATACACAAACTAAAAATACATCCCAGAACACTGATTTTTTCCCCAGTTATTCTCAGCCTAATCCTTTGAAGATGAGCAGTGATTTTTTTTTAAACTAAAGAGTGTGTCTAGCAGATGAAAAAAAGGAAATAGCTTGACTCAGAAGACTTGGTAAGATACTAGTGACCTAGATTTAGAAAAGCAGTTGTTTTTTTTTTTTTGTTTTGTTTTGTCCACTGCACCACACTACTACCTTCTCAATCCTGGACTATCTAGAGAAGGAAAAGGAGGTCAAGAGGTTATAACCACCTTTATTCTTAGGTCCTGTTTTCTAAAGGGAGGGCATAGCTTCATACCTTTTTTCTGAAGGGAGGGGTAAGGTCAAAGCAAGTTTTATGTTCATTTTTTTTTACTTACTCTTTATCCACCTCCTTACACTCCTAGTGTTCTCTGACTGGTTACCCCAAACCTCTCACTGTTGTATTGGATTCAAGCCTATGTTTCTTCCAAAGTGCTCATTGATCAAAATTATTATTCTCTCCTTTGTCCCTTTCTCATCCTCCAAATAAAATCCTTTTATTCTTATTAAAGATCAGAAATTTTTTTGAAGAAAAAAGTCATATAAATCTAGACCTGAAGGGGTCTGAGTGGCAGCAAATAT
>JAJPUD010030619.1:0-13067 GCA_023553655.1 Myrmecobius fasciatus | reverse complement strand
GCTGAGGTTCCCAGGAAAACCCAGCTGTCCCTGGGATTTCCCATTTGGTGTTTGTGTGGAGCTAGCTTGGAGATGTTTACACTTCACATTGTTTAATGCCTACCCTGGGATCTATCTTTAGATCTTCCTTTGTTGTATCAGGAGAACCCCTATTCTGCTTCAAGTCTTCTTCATCTTTTACCAGTCTATATTCACGCAGAGGTCCAAATTTGTTCTGTTCGTGGAAATTTAGAGAACTTGAAATTTATCAACCTATTCTGCAATCTTTAGGCTAATTTTCAAACCAGTTTTTACCCTTTCATCTTTATCCTCATCAATAGATCATTTAAGGAACTTCTTCGCTTCACCACATCAGTGTGGTATCTTCTTCTTATTTGAGTTTTTTGATATTTTCCCCAGAAATCTTAATTGTGGCTTTTGATTCCTCTAACCTGGAATTCCACATGATGTACCTGCCTGTAAGTTAAATAAATATGATGATGATATATAGCCTTTTTTACTTATTCTTAAGTCTTTAAACAATCAATTATTCTAACTGTTGCTTCTTGGCCTGTATACACATTCATTAGGAGATAACTTCTTTAAGCATTTGCTACATTTTGTTTTAATCCACACAAAGGTTTTTGTGTAGTCAATGAAGCCAGAAGTAAATATTTTACTGGATTACCTTCCTTTCTTCATAATCCATGGAATGATATCTAGTCTCTAGTTCCTCTGCCTCTTTAAAAATTAGTTTACACTTTTGGTAATTCTTGATTCACATACTGGTGAAGCTTTGATTCTTTGGCTCAAAGAATCTTAAGCATAATCTTGCTGGCATGTGAAATAAATGCAAAGGTTTAGTAATTTGAACATATTTTGACATTGTACTTTAAGATTCAGACCTTTCTAAAGCACAGATCTGACCTGGCACTCTTTTCCCATAGCAAACAACAGTGATTCCCAATTGCCTCCAAGATCCTCCAAGAAAGGTATTTAAAGACCTTACAGTCTGATCTTTTCTTATTTATCTATTCTTCCTATGTTTTATTTTCCTTCATATACTTTATGATTCAGTGGTATTGAACTTTTGGCTGACACTTGCATAATTTGCTCCATTTGGTACCCTCCAAGAACATAATATATTGTTAATAAGTACTAATTGATTGAGTATAAGTGAGCATGGGGAACTCCAATCATAATGAGTATTAAGATGGGCATTTTAAGAAAGTAATTCCTTTAGTGATTAAAGGAAATGAAGAATAGAATTTCAGACGATAGTGAAAGCTTTTATTATCCAAACCTCATGGACTTTGAAATGAATTTTAGAAGTATAAGTGTGTTTCTTTGTATACCAAAGCATTTATAAAAGAACTTCTTTTACTACATTTCCAGTAATAGTTTTTAAAAATATTGGCAATTTATCCTTGTCAAATATAAGATTCTCAATGGCAAAAACATGTGTGTGTGCGTGCACACATGTGTGCATGCACTTTGTTCCATATTATTGATGGCACATGTCATATAGTAGGTGAATAATCATATGTGGAATTGAATTTAATTAAATTAGGTCAAAGCTTCAGATGCTTGCTGCAATGTTATATAAAGCATATCCAGAATCTGAGCTGAGTTAAAGAAAAGAACAGAACATATTTCAGGAAAGAAATGCATACTTCATAGCCTTTCATGCATTTCCCCCACCCCTTTTGTTACTTCTTTTTAGTGCTGAAAGATTTCATCAATGTGAGGATTCCCAAGGAAATCACCACTCTGGCATATCCTAGAAGACTACATATATGAGTTGCTGTGAACAAAACAAACAAATTAATAAATTAAAATTATACTCCAGTGATGATTATGGGTGATGAGCTTTTCCTATTCACATATAATTTAATCCTCAGAAGAAAGAAATTTGGTCCTATTCTTGAAGATCTTCCAAAACTTATAAATTGCTGATATATATTTCAAGAACTCAGAGCTCAATATCATGAAGAGATATTGAAAGAGGACTTTAATACAGGAACATAGGACAAACCTGTTCAGAAAATATGTTTTGGTATAACTGCTTTTAAAGGTCATTGGATCCCAAGATTGTATATTCTTTTATAAGATAAATGTTCCATTTTATTATATTTCAAAGGGCAGGCTTTTTCCCCAAAGTTGAATGATTAAATTATGTCTTTTTAAGTCATTAAAAAATCAAACAAACAATTATATTGATGGCATTTTTTTTGCACACTGAAGAAATTGATGAATTAGAGAAACATATCCATTTAATGATCTGTGTTGTCTGTGTGAGAGAAAAGCATGGCAGATTTTAGCTTTTAGCTTTCATAGTACAATGGAAATTGTTTGTAGTTCTTGCCAGAACAGTAAGGTTTTGTAACTTTGAGTCTGGCAGGGACACAGTCTAGTACATATCATTATCCAAAGGTAGCTGGAAGGAAAATCTGAGAAATTTTTTAGAAGCTGGTTAAAAGAATGAGTGTAATAGAAACCAATCAGGGATCATTAGCCATAATTCTATTTTCATTTTCAAGGAGAATCAACAGAAAGCCATGTCTGGCCTAACACCTCAGTTCTCTCATTGTATCTTGTTGGGATTACTGGCACAAACAACAGTATCTGGCTAAGAGGTGGGTCTTGCATTTGAATTTCTTGGGGCATTTCTCCATTATAGTAAAGGGAATGCCTCATTGGTCTTTGTTGACAGCACTGAAAAACATAGAAATACCCAAGAGATCATTTAAAGTCTATTTTTTAAAAGTAATTAGCCTTTCTAGGAAAGAATAGTGTTTTGTATTTTAAGCCCTGTCATCACCTGTGGGGGGAAAAATGCAGTGTATTTCCATTTTTGAATTGAAACTTAAATTTTTGAGGTCTTTTTCTTTTAATAATCACTGGACATGGTACATTTTTGAAACTTTCTAAGTTTCTACAAATTACTTTGTAAGAATATAACACATGAAACAAATGCTAGGATTTGCAATTTTTCTAGTTTTAAGATAAAGTCAACATATTAAACAGATATTCCTTTATAGATTTGTGACCTAGTCAATTATGGGATAATGATTATATACAAATGTTATTACTATATATTTCTTTATATTATTCTACCTATTTAATGAAAAATAGAATAAATAGAAATTAATAGAATCATAGCTCCCATTTGCCTTTCTAATTCCTTATATGTATACCCTTCTATTCATGTTTCTTTCATTTATGCCTTATCACCACTGAGATGATATGTATTTGTGTAAGAGTATGACACAGAATTATGGAGAAAATTTTGCTGTCATTCCTTTTACTATACAATTTTTATGAAATGATTTTGTTTTAAACTAACTGTCTTTTGGTTTATTAATAAAAGTTAGTACATTTGTGACCCTGGGCAAGTCACTTAACCCCAATTGCCTCAGGGGAAAAAAGTTAGTACATTGATAGAGACTTGTGATTTTTCTTTAGAGGATACATAGCACAAAGTACCTTTGTTTAATTTCATCATTTTTAAAAAGGATATCATTCATTCATATTCAATTCATACCTGTGTCCTCTGTCTATATATACTCCCAAATATAAATATGAGAAAGTTCTAATGAACTACATGTATCATCCTTCTATGAAGGAATGTGAACATACAAACCTTATTAAGTCTTAGGATATCACTTTTCTGATTACATTCTAATGCTTCTTCAGAGTCCTATATTTAGAAATTGAATTTTTCATTTACCTCTTGTCTTTTAATCATGAATGCTTAAAAATCTTCTATTTCATAGAATGAGCACATTTCCACATTTTCCTCTGAAGTATTGTATTCAGTTTTGCTGGTAGCTGATTCTTGGTTGTAATCTTAACTTCATTGCTTTCTGTAATATCATATTCCAAACCCTATAGTTCTTTAATGTAGAAGTTGCTAATTTCAGTGTTACCCTGGCTGTGACTCCACTATACTCAAATTGTTTCTTTCTAGATGTTTGCAATATTTTCTCCTTGACCTGGGAGTTTTGGAGTTTGGCTATAATATTCCTTAGAATTTTAATTTGGGGATCTCTTTAAAGAGTTGATGGATTCTTTCAATTTCTATTTCACCACTTTTTCTTGATAATTTCTTGAAAGATGATGTCCAGGCTCTTTTTTGATCATGGCTTTTGGGTAAACCAATAATTTTTAAATTATCTCTTAAATCTATTTTCCATATCAGTTTTTTTCCAATGAAATATTTCACAGTTTTTTTTCTATCTTTTTTCATGTTTTGGTTTTGTTTTACTGTATTTTTATTTCTCAAAAGGTTATTAGTTTCCATTCCACAAATTATCTTGAGGTAGTCATTCTATAAAAGATACTTAAAGAGTTAATACTTAAGAGCTGATGCCTCATGGACCACATAAATATGTATTCAAGGATGTTGGATGGGTTGCTAAGTGGCACTTGAGATAGATCACTGAATTTGGAATCAGAAAGACTCAAATCCAGCCTCAGATATTGGACAAGTGACTCAACTCTGTTTGCCTCTGTTCCTCATCTGTAGAATAAGTTGGAGAAGAAAATGGCAAACTATTCCAGTATCTTTTCCATAGAACCCCCAAATGGGATTATTAAAAGTCTGAAATGATGGAAGATCAAAACAACAAAGATAATTGGAATGAATAAAAACACTAATACTTCCTCTAGTGTGTCATTAGTCCTATATAGTAAAACTTAAACCATTGGTCATGACTCCATATGGTGTCAAATAACTAAATGTGGCACTTGCAAAATTTGATTTATTATCAGCAATTTTTGTTATTTGTATACCAATTTTATAATCTGTATGTCTGGAGTTGAATAACCATTTTTGGTGAAAATGGTTCATAAATATGAAAAAAGTTTAAGAAGCCCTTTTATATAGTATTAGACTCTGTAGTGTACCAGTTCCAAAGGAAGGAAAATAGAGGAGAAGCATTAGTTTGGGGGCAGGGAAGAAGAGAGAAGGGGAGAGAGAAAGAGAAAAAGAGAGACAGACAGACAGACAGAGACAATCAGACAGAGAGAGACAGAGACAGAGAAAAAGATGATAGTCTGACTCAAAAGCTACGTGCAGAAATAATAGTATGACATCCTTCTTAGGTATTAGAAAAGAGAACTGCAGAGATCTAGAGAAATAAAGAATTCTTGTTAATTTTTCTCTGTATTTTTCCCACTACTCTCAGGCTAATTGATTTATACATTAGATCCTTGAGAGCTGTAAATAAAATTAGGCCTGCTTTGCAAGACTTGTTCCAGAAATGGTGTCATATTGGGAGAAAGGCAGAGGAAAGCAACACAATTGCTTATGGGACAAGTTAATCTTGAGAAAATCTTGTTCTTTTAGCAACAAAAATCTGTTTCTCAAAATGTTGCTCAGCATTTATATCTTTTCCATTTGCTACTCTTCTAAAACAAGCTTCAGATGTGGGGAGAAGGTATGAATGCTTTGTTAAAAAGTCCATTTTCTAAGTAACTAGAAATTAAGGGAGTGTCAATAATCAATTAACATTCGAAGTACGAACTGATGAAAGTTGAAGTAAGCATTAAGTAGGAAAAACAATATATAAAATTATAACATTAATGTAAGTAGAGAAAGACAATAATTTTATAATTTAATAAGTGAAACAAAAAGCTATTAAATTATAATGACTAATCTAGATAACAGAGAATAGATACCAGGTGATAGATAATGTGTGTAGAATACTGAATATATTGCCAAACTATTTTTTAATTGATCGGTCAACTTTGCTGTACTATCTATCCCCTATTTTTCCCCTTCTAACTTTTGTTATAAGGGATGGATCTAAGGTAGAAGGAAAAAAATAGTAGGAAATGATAGTTGTATAAAGTATAATACATCAATGAAATCTATTTTTAAAAGTATAATCTTAAGAGCCTTTTAACACATTAGAAAAATTGCATTACTATTGATTTTCTAATATGCGTGTGTAATTATTATCATTAACCTTTTTCTTTCATTACTATGGGGAGTCCTTAGATAGTTCTATCAGTTTAAAGGAACAACTGTCTTATAATTTGTTGAATTAAAGAATTGATTGGAGTACTAATCAGTTAGATGTTCATTCCTTCAGTCATGATCAACTTTTTGTGACCACATGGATCATAACACACCATCCTCTTTTAATCTCTACTATTTCCCAAAGTCTATTCAAGTTCAAATTCATTGCTTCCATGACTTTATTTATTCATCTCATCTTCTGCCAAACCCTTTCTCTATTTGACTTCAATCTTTCTCAATATCAGATGCTTTTCCAGGGAATCCTGTCTTCTCATTATGTGGTCAAAGTCAATAAGTTTTTCTTTTACTTCTCTTATTTGATTTTTAAAATCTTCTTTGAGCTCTTCCATGAGATCCTTTGGGGACAGACTAATTTACATTTTTCTCTAAGACTTTACAAGTAGCCTTTTTTAATTTATTGTTTTCTTCTAACTTTGTGCCTTGATCCTCCTTGTTGTCATAGTAACTTTCTATGGCCAATTTTTCTTTTCTTTCCTTTTTGTTCTTTTTCTGTCTATTTTGAGACATTGTACTTTTATGTAATAAAAGTACTGCTCCTAGAGTGGAAAGGGCACTGCTGCAAGTTTATTTTGCTTAGGCTGAGAGCCCAACTGCTGCATTCCACTAAAGAGTGTGCTTCACTGCTGGCTTGTACTAGGTGAGGGAGGGTCTCACTGCTGGCCTGCCACAAGAGTAAAATCTTACTACTGGATCCCCACAAGATTGGAATTTTGTAACTAGCTAGCAATAACTGCAGGGTTTAGTTCATTGGTGAAATTGGTGCCTTGCTGTTCTTCTGTTCTACATGGACTTTTTGCTAAGGGGAGATGGTGCAGTCTTGCTGGTGACTTGGCCCAGGATGGGGCAACCCTTGGGCTGTGGCCTGCCACTGATGCTCTCTAACTCTACTCTCCTCCCATCCCTATGAGACAGACGATTTCTGCAAAGCCTCTAAGATGCTTCCTTGCTGTAAAATTTTATCTGAGGAATTTTGTAAGATTGTTTGGCACAGAATCTTCTGTTTTATCAAAATGTAGTTTCCCTGATTATCTCTCTTAATTAGGTTTACTTTTTCTTTTGCTATATCTGAGATGATGATTGTTATCCTTGCTTTTTTTACTTCAGCAGAATCATAATAGATTCTGCTCCAGCCATTTATTTTAAATTCTGTGTGTGAATGTGCATTTCTGTTTTAAATGTCTCATAAACAACATATTATTAGATTCTGTTTTTTCTTTTATTATTATCGTTAAAACTTTTTATTTTCCAAACATATGCATAGGAAATTTTCAACATTCACCATTGCAAAACCTTGTGTTCCAATTTTTTCCTTCCTTCACCCCTTCAGATAACAAACAAATAAATTTATGTTAAACATGTGCAATGCTATACATATTTCCACAAATATCATGCTGCACAAGAATAATCAGATCAAAAAGAAAAAAAAATGAGAAAGAAAACAAAATGCAAGCAAACAATAAAAAAGAGTGAAAATGCTACATTGTGATCCACAATCAGTCCCCACAGTGCTCTCTCTGAGTGCAGATGGCTCTCTCCATCACAAGAGCATGGAAACTGGCCTGAATTATCTTACTGTTGAAAAGAACTGTCTATCAGAACTGATCATATATAATCTTGCTGTTGTCATGTACGATGATCTCCTAGTTCTACTCACTTCACTTATCATCAATTCATGAAAGTTTCTTCAGACCTCTCTGAAATCATCCTTCTGATCATTTGTATAGAACAATAATATTCCATAACATTTATATACCATAACTTATCCAACCATTCTCCAACTGATGGTCATTCACTAGTTTCCAGTTTCTTGCCACTACACAAAGGACTGCCACAAATATTTTTGCACATGTGGGCTCCTTTCCCTCCTTTAAGATCTCTTTGGGATATAAGCCCAGTAGAAACATTGCTGGATCAAAGGGTAAGAACAGTTTGATAGCCCATTGGGCATAGTTCCAAATTACTCTCCAGAATGGTTGAAGCAGTTCACAATTCCATCAACAATGTATTCGTGTCTCAGTTTTCCCACATCCCCTCCAACATTTGTCATTGTGTTTTTCATCTTAGTCAATCTGAGGGATGAGTAATGGTACATCAGAGTTGTCTTAATTTACACTTCTCTGATCAATAGTGATTTAGAGCACCTTTTCATATGACTAGAAATGGTTTCAATTTCTTCATTTGAAACTTGTCTGTTCTTATCTTCTGACCATTAATCAGTTGGAGAATGGCTTGATTTCTTATAAATTTGAAGTCAATTCTCTTCATTTTAGAAATGAGGCCTTTTTCAGGACCTTGGAATGTAAATTTTCTTCCCAGTTTATTGCTTTCCTTCTGATCTTGTATGAATTGGTTTTGTTTCTACAAAAATTTCTTAACTTAATATAATCAAAATTATTTATTTTGCATTCCATAGGGTACTCTAATTCTTCTTTAGCCACAAATTCCTTCCTTCTTCCTTTGCTTTTCAGAATATCCGATTCCAGACCCCTCAATCTTTCAAAGTGGAAGATGCTAGGTTCTGGATAAACCTGATTATGGCTCATGGATATTTTGTTTCTTTCTGGCTGCTTTTCTGGCTCTTTTTTTATCATGATTTTCAGGAAGTCCAATAATTCCTAGATTGGCTCTATTAGATCTATTTCCCATGTCATTTCTCTAATCAACAAGGTATTTTGCAATATTTTCCTCTTTTTTTCATTTTTTGGTCTTGTTTGATTGATTCTTGATGCCTCGGAGAGTCATTAACTTCCATTTATTCAATTCTAATTTTTAATGAATTATTTTCTTTAGTTAGTTTTTTATCTTCTTTTTCATTTGGCAAATTTAATTTTTAAATGAGTTGTTTTGTTCATTGTATTTTTTTCCAGCTCACAAATTCTGTTTTTCAACAAGTTGGTTTCTTTTAAAAATATATTTTGTAAGGTTTTATATGTTTTTTTTCCATTTTGCCAAATCTATTTTGTGAGTTTTCTTTTCCAAACTCTACTTCAATGTTCTCATTTCCTTTCTGCATTTTTTCTTCTAACTCTCTTTTAAGATCCTTTTTGAATTCTTCAAATATCTTGTGAAATGAGGAACAACTCTTATCACCCTTTGGTGCTTCATTTGGAGACAATTTGCCTTTAGTGTCCTCAGAGTTTGAAGTCTGTTATTCTCTTTCTCCATAAAAGATTTGTATGGTCAAAGTTATTTTTGCCTTTTTGCTCATTTTTTAAAAGTTGAGGTCTGCTCATAGGGCAAAGGGAAGATTGTCCCAAGCCTCCTCTCCAGGTGATAGCAGCTTTTTGCTGTCCTGACCCAGGCCTGCTGACTTCCTTCTTGTGCCAGGTGGGGATGGCTAAGTCCCCTGTTATTCTGAGATTCAGAGCTTCACTATTTGTCTTCTGTATTTGTGCTGGATGTCTCACGGCTAATCTGCTGATTCACTATCTTCTGAACCAGGAAAACAGCCAATGCTTTCGTAATTTGGCTAAGAGCCTCCCAGTAGATTCTCCAGCCAGTGGATGCCACATTGTTCTGGATCCCTACATTATCCCTGTGGTTGGCCACCTCTACCTCCCCTCATGCCCAATTGAATCAGAACTTTTCTGAAGTTTTTCTAAAATATTTTCTGCTGGAAATTTTTTACACTCCAAATATTTGTGAGTTATGTCACTATAAAACCAGTTTAGAGGCTTGATCTGGTGTTGATCTGGGGGATGCTAGAAAGAACTCAGGACCTATCTATTCTCCACTATCTTGGCTCTGCCCCAAGGACTTGGATTCTGGTTTCTAATCTATTTAATTATTAGATTCCACTTTTGAGTGAGTTCATCCCATTTACATTCTCATTTATGACTACTGATTATGTACTTCATTCTATCTCATTTTCTTCTATCTTTTGTTCTCTTTTCATCCTGCACTTTTCTCAAAAGTCTGCTTGCTTTTGACCACTGTCTCCTTTAGTCCATCCTTTTATCATCCCTCTGTTTTTCTCTAATCCTCTCCCTTCCAATTTTCTTTCAAGTAAGGTATATGTGTGTATACAAGCAGGCATGCATTTGGACATGTGTGCAAACACACATGCATATGTAGACACACATGTACATGTATATGAACATATATACACTGTGACTATCTTTATACATATATACACACATTTACACACATATATGTGTTACATATATACATATGTATATGTAAATAGATAGGTAAATAGATAGATAAATTCTTTCCTCTTTGAACCAATTCCAATTAAGTAAGGTTCTAAAATTACCTACCCACCCCATTTTCCCCTTATAATGTAAATACTCTCCCTCTAAATGCCTCTCTGATGTGGAAAATTTTTCTCATTTTATCTCTCCCTTCCCCTTTCTCTCAGTGCATCCAACTTTCTCACTCCATTTTTTTTTGGAGATTATCCTAAAATAATCAACTCATACCCATGGCCTCTGCCTATGTATATTCCTTATAATTGCTACATTAATGATAAAATTATATGTATCATCTTCTCCTATAAGAATATGAGGAGTTTAACTCCTTTGAGTCCCTTTTAATTTCTTTTTCAAGTTTTCCCTTATATGCCTCTCTTGAGTCTTTGTGTGAATTTCACATTTCTATTGAGTTCTGGTCTTTTCACCAAGAATACTTAAAAGTTATGTATTTCATTCTGTATTTCTTCCTGAACCTAAAGTATTGTATTTAGTTTTGTTGAATTCTATTATTGGTTGTGACTGTAGCTCTTTTGACTTCTTCAGTATCATATTCTAAACCCTCTGATTTTTTAATGTGGCAGCTGCTAAATCTTTTGTGAACATGCCTGAGGCTCCATGATATTTGAAATTTCTTTTCTGTCTGCTTGCAATATTTTCTCCTTTGCACAAGAGCTCTGAAATGTGGTTATAATGTTCTTGGAAGTGTTCATTTTGGGATTACTTTTAGGAAGTGATTGGTAGATTCTTTTAATTTTTATTTTACCTTCTGGATATAAAATATTGGGTGGTTTTCCTTTACTATTTCTTAATATAGGTCTAGAGTCCATTTCCCCTAGCTTTTTTTTAAATCATAGCTTTTAGGTGGCTCAATAATTCTCAAATCACTTCTCCCCCTGCTATGCAGGTCATTTGTTTTTCCAATGATATATTTCATAGTGACTTCTATTTCTTCATTCTTTTGATACCTTTATAGTGTCTTGATATCTCATGAAGTCATTAGCTTACATTTGCTTAATACTGCTTTTTAAAGAGTTTTTTTTTTGCAGTGAATTTTAGTGACTCTTTTACCATTATTCCAATTCTATTTTAAGGTGGTATTTCTTCAGTGTTTTTGTGTCTCTTTTAGCAAGCTGTTCTCTTTTCATAATTTCTTGCATCACTCTTATTTTGTTTTTTTTTAATGATACTCATCTCTTTAATTCTTCTAGGAATCCCCATAGGGGATTACATTTTTTTTTCCTTTGAGGCTTCCCTAGTAGCTGTTTTCATATTTTTTCTCTTCTTCTGAGTTTGTACTTTTTTTCCCTGTGGTCATAATAGTTTTATATAATCAAGTTCTTCTTTGGTGCTTGTCCATTTCCCCACCCTTTTTCTTGACTCAGAACTATATGTTATACTTAGTCTCTGCTTACCTTGGAGAGGGGAGGCATTGTCCCAAAATTCAATCTTTTTGAGATATTATTTTCAGAGGTAATTCTGGTTCTGCAAGTTTTGGTTGCCTCTAAAATAGTGTGATCAGGGGAAAATATGGTCACTGCCTTCCTGGTCTATGATCTGTGTTGTAGTCTTTATGCAAGAAGTGTGCCATTCCCCCACTGCTGCTAATGTTAGTGTTCCTCTTAGCTCTGGAACTATGACTATCCTGTTACCTGAAACTGTATATTGATCCTATTTCAAATGTTTGTTGGTAAGGTTAGGATTTCAAAGGTTTGTTGGTTTGGTTAAGATAATAGGAGATCTGATCACAGTTTTATTCTGTTTTTAAAGGGGACTTTTATGCAATTGTTTTTGGCAAACTGCTGAGGTAATTTAATTTTAAAAAATTAAAAGTAAATTTTAAATAGCCCCAAAATTTGAGAGATACTTGGAATTATTTTCATTTTAGTATTTATCTTTGCTTAAAAATCAGTTGTGAATAGCTTCCCATGAAGTTCTCATAGAGATGACAGAATTTTATTTATGTCATTTAAAATGTTTTCATTGCTTTCAATTCTGATTATCATCTAGTCTATAGAAATGAAAGTCATTACCCAACAGTGTGCTCTGTGTATTCATACTTCAATGCACTGCATTATTTTTAAGCATTGCCAGAAGCCAAATAAAATGAAAATATCATGAATGTTTTTTAACTCAATGCTGAATGATCAGATTTCTACATCTATGAATAATTTCCAATTTACATTTTTCTTTCCATAAGACTTCAGGAATTATTTCAGAAAAAGCTTTGCTTCTGTGAAGAGGACTTTTTTTTTATTCTGGTAAATATTTATATTCAGTGAAGTGGGATTTGTATACATTCAATGAAGCTGTATGTGACAGAAAATTTAAATTAGTCTAATTAGCTTTGGCTAGATTCCTTGATGAACTCCAAAACAATGAGAAGTAACTACTCACTACTCATAAAAATTTCTTCATAAATCACCAGAGATTATACTCAATCTATTTTCTCCCTTCCTTTGTCAATATTTTTATTGTTATCTTTGTTTTTAACGTGATTATGTATATCAGGTATCTCTTCCTCTCCCCTCTCAGAGAGCTGCTCCATATAATAAATGATATTTTTAGAAAAAAAAATTCAGTACAATTGATCAAAAATTTTTTATAGTCCCTGTAAAAAAGTGCAATACATGATATCTAAGTACATCCTTCATCAACAAAGAGGTTGAAGGGAAGTATTATTTTATTCAAGGTTGTTGGATCTTTATGATTTTCAATAAATTGATTTTTAATTTTGGTGAATATATACTGTATGTACATGTGTGTAGGCTCTATTTCCTTCACTCTGAATCAGTTTATGTTATTTTTCTATGCTTCTCTGTATTCGTCACAAACATCATCTCTTATAGCAC
>JAJPUD010030618.1:705-12552 GCA_023553655.1 Myrmecobius fasciatus | reverse complement strand
TCTTCTTCTTCTTCTTCTTCTTCTTCTTCTTCTTCTTCTTCTTCTTCGTAAGCAAATGATTTGCTTATGGTCCACAACTTTAAGTGTCATATGTCTGAGGACAGAGTTGAATAAAGGTCTTCCTGATTGCAGGGCTGGTGCACTATCCATTATGCTGCCTAAAAGCCCGTAATACTATTAATTTTCAAATGTTTGGAATGATGCAATATTAATTATAAATGAATGATAAAACATTTTAAGAATAAGAAAATTTCTCTTGATTTTGAAGTTGCACAGGTATTCTTGTTTCTCTTTATAATTGTCTGCTTAGTAATATCAATTAGTATTTTTAGGAATTGTAGTAATTATCAAGTCATCATACTATAATAATCTTCTTATAATCTTCATATAATCTTCATGAAACCAAGGTATCACAATGATTTTTTAAAATCATTTTGCTAATCAAATTGTGGTGAATCCTACATTAGCACAAACACACAAACATACAAACACAACACACTTCAAAGCAAGTACAGTATGTCTTTTGACATGATAACAGTTTTAATTGGCTACTGAGTTTGACCTCTGTGTATGTAGATTAAGGAACAATCTGCATCTCATTGTGTCTCTCCTTCCTGTTGACCTCCAGTTATAAAGAGTTTCTGAATTTTGAAGGGGAGATGAATTATTTCCTTTATCCCCACAAAGACCAGTTCCATTTGTCTTTTGTCTCTTAGGCAAGATTTTGTTAAGAATACACAACCAATTTCTATTTTTGTTTTCTTTTCCTTTGCTTCAGATATCTTCTGAGATCTTAAAAAGAGCCAATGTTACCTCTCCTGCCTACACATGCTAATAGCAAGGTATCAGCAACTAGAGTAGTTGCAGTAGAGTAGTACAATCAGAAGAGGTATTAGCAGACCAACAAAGAAAATTTTCACAAAAAGAGAAACAAAAGAAATAAAATATCTCACTTCTCACTGAGAAGGCTGTATTTAGCGAAGAAATATAAAATAGTTTGAGTTCCCTATTATTAAATGACTTGAATTCTTGAAAAGTTTTTTTGACATTCAAATCATTCTATAAATCTTTGTTGTTTAATATCCCTTTTGTGTGTGGGAAAAATAAAGTTGCATATCCCATACTGTATTCATGTTTATCTACCCTAGTTACCCTTTGTATTTCATCTCCCTTTACTAAATTTGCCTTTAAGCAATGGCCAATTATAAAATTATTCCTAACAAGGATAGAATTAGTTTGTTGGAAAGTTCTAGTTCCCCTACTGAAGATATAGGCAACCCCTATATGAATTAATGAATCCAAGTAAAACACTGAAGAAAGGTAAATGACAGGTTAATGTGAATATTTGTCAATTATTAATTTTTTTACCTTGTTTAATGAATTGTTAAATTTAAGGTCTAAAAGCATCAAAATTGTTAATTCGTGGTTTTGTATAAATGGCAGGGTCCATAGTTAAAATAGTGAGGAGAGGGAGTATATTTTTCTATAACAGAAAAAAAAGAAGAGATCTCAATATAATATTTTAGGAATATTAGAAAATCCAGCAGCATATGGAAACCAGTAAAGTAAATGAAAATGATGAATATAATGTCTGTGGCTCTTCAGATTATGAATTTTCCTACTTTCCATAAATATCAAATCATAGAAATGATGAAAGAGTATCAAATGCTATAACAGATCAATTGAAGGGGGGGAATACTATGTAGTAACAGACAAGAAAAATTAGGAAAACCTGAGTTGTACTTCCAAATCTTGTAATAATTGACTAACCACTGACAAAGTACATAACTTCATGAATCTTGATTTTCTCATCTATAAAATCAGAACTTTATTTAGCTGATCACTAACTTCCTTTCCAATTTTAAATCTTATTTTCCCCATTTGTGCCTTCTGGCACAAAATCTTGGAGTCTTACTATATATCAAATGCCTTGGTATTTTTGTTTATATTATCCTACCCCAAGAAAATATTGCCCCTATTCTATTTCTTCTTTCACAATGCTACTTTATATTCAAATTCATATTCTTTTGCGTGAACTCTGACTAGATTTATAGCCAGCATTATCTCTCCTTCCATAGAACCATGACCTTTATTGTCTTTTGTTTGTTTGTTTGTTTGCTTTTGTTTTTTGCTGAGGCAAGTGGGATTAAGTGACTTGCCCAGAGTCACACAGCTAGGAAATGTTAAATGTCTGATGACAAATTTGAACTCAGGTCCTCCTAACTTCAGGGCTGGTGCTCTATCCACTGTGCCACTTAGCTGCTCCTGGCTTTTTTTGTCTATCACTAATTTGTTATTTAGTCATATATTTAAATCATATGTGTAATTACAAAACAATATTTTATTGCCATGTTGTACTGTTATTCTACTCATATTCTATTTATTTTTTATATAAACCATTACTCTAAAGATCTAAATTTCTTGAATTCATCAATACTGTTACGCTTTTAATTTTAATTTTTTTTGTACACCATAATAATAGTGAGTATTTATATATCCCTTTAAGGTATTTAAAGCCCTCTGCATGCAGTATCATGTTTAATTCTCATCACCTTGGGAATTAGATGCTATTGTCCCTATTACACAGATGAGGAAACTTAGGAAGGCAGAAGTAAAGTAAAATGATCAAAATCACCACTACAAAGTGTCAGAGATTTTGAATTTATGCTTTCCTGATTCTAGTTTGAGAACTCTATCCACAGTGCCACTTAACAATCTTAGGAAGTTTTTTTTTAATTATTTGGTAATTTAGAAGAAAATATTAGTGATATTTTTAGATTACAATTTTTTTTTAATTTTCATTCTTTATTTGGAGTCTTTTATTGTTCCAAAGAAAATCATTGCCACTAATATCTGGAAGTGGGAAATATATGACATCTCTTGGAAATAATATTCAAAGCAATACACATGTAATGCAAGATACACACACACACACACACACACACTCAGAACAAGAAAATAGTTGTGCAATTCATGCCTGCAGATTCCTCATTCTGTCATTTTAAGTGCTTGAAATGTGAACATCAATGAAGTGCATAAAGTAATTGCTTTATAATTTTTCTTCAAACATGTGAGACATGAATTTCCATTCTAATGCCAAAAAGTGAGTCCTTAGTCAAAATATTATTTTTTCATTCAGTAAGTAAATGTATAATAATCAAGGTAGCTAGTTGGTGCAATGGATAGAGCACCAGCCCTGAAATCAGGAGGATTTGAGTTCAAATCTGGCCTCAGACACTTAATACTTTCTAACTATGTGACTCTGGTAAGTCACAACCCCAACTGCCTCAGCAAAAAAAAAAAAAAAAAAAAAAAGTAATAAGCACAAAAATGAACCAGTATTGTGCTAGAAATCATATAGATATTACATAGAAGTTATATGTTATAACCTCTGCATCTTGTATTCAAAATGTGAATTTAAATAATTATGAAATAATTTGAAGATATAAAACTAAATCCTATAATGTGAAATATGTTATAAATAATATAGGAATTAAAGGAGAGAATAAAGTATTCTTGGAATACTATTTTGCTTCTGTCAGTTTGTTTTTGCTAGCTTATTCCTCTTTTATATGAAGTACTATCTAATATGTTAAATTAAAACAAAAATTAAGTTTTTATAACAGCTAAATTATTTAAATGATCATACTGAATAATATCTTACATTTTATATTTCTTAAAGTTTGAATGAATTGAAATGTAATATAATCATTTTTCTTTTTCTAAAATAGGAATATGCTAAAATAAAAATTCTCAGAATTTTTTGATATTTGCAATGCTTAACAACATATAAATAATAGTATTTTAGTATTATAAGAAAATTATTTATAATCACTGTTAAAGTCATTATTATTTCCCTTATTATTCTGTGAAAGCTAACATGTTAATCATTAAGTCTTGGAGAATGAAAGTTCATCCCCTGATTTCATGTAGTAAGTTCAAATTTGAAAAAAAAAAGGTTAAATTCATGTGTAAAGTCTTTAGATAAAGGGCTTTGTCAGTCTAGACTCTAACACTATTTTTTTATATTTAAAAAAATAATATTATAAGTGGAAAAGTTTCATAATTCAACATTATGTGAAAAAAATGAATCTATTATTGTCAGGAGAAAATAAAAAGAAATCAATCAAAAGAAAAAATGACCAATTAGTGAACAATTTCTGTTTAGAAGGATGAACTAATATCATTATTGGTATTGATATACAAACAATAAAGCCAATAAATCATCTCCCTGCTTCTTTGCACAGTGTTGGAAACATGGGAAAATAAATCAATATGCATCAGAAACAAAGAAAAAATCCCATTACCTTCTGCTATTCTAATAAATATCAAAAAGTAAATAGCAATTACATACATATGTGTTTGTAAGTGTGTGTATACATATGTATATGTACATTTAAATATATATGTATGTATTGATTTCACAGTAAAGATAACACAAACAAAACAATAAAACCAAAAATAAAATACTACCTATTTTTTTTTCATATACACAGAGTTGTTTTCTTTGTGCAGAACTAGGGCTAATAAGTCATTAATTCTATTATCTTCAAGACCCATTATAATATCACTCAATGTACATTAAGTACCTGAGGAGGTATATTAACTTTTCTTGACAATTAATGCACTATTTGTAATGATATAAGGGTTACATTAGAAAAAAGAACTTAGTATCCTTGCTATTTGGCACCATTTATGCTTTTCAACATGCTTTATATCACCTTATGATCAGATCTGAACACATAGGCTTCTCTCAACCTACTTAAAATTGGTACCAGTGGAGGGTGCCCAACAATGATAGAAACAAAGATCTCTTGAGCTATCCATGTATAATGAATATATAACAAAGTATTAACAAAACCCTTCTATCCCTAATTGTAGAAGTATATTTAATTTCCTCTACAATCATATGAAAAGAAATATCCCTCACAATGCTTCCAATTTATTCAAGATTTTGGAGTGGGGGCAACATAGAATTCACTGAACTAGGAGTCATAGTCCTGGGTTTGCCTCATAATTTTGCAATGGTCTAACTGTGGAATGGGGGGGCAAATCATTTTTCTATACTTCACTTGCCTCATCTGTTAAATGAGAAACTTGCACTTCTTATGTCTAGCCTTTCCCCCACGCCATCCTACCACACTCCCAAACTTCAAAACTTTAAGATAACTTTCTTTTATTTTCAGCCATATTATATTTAAAATATAGAATAAATGCACACATCTATTTCTTGAATAATAGTTCAAACTTGATTCTTCCCCATAAAAAAGAGGGATTAAAAAAAAAGAAAAATTAAAATTATCCACATCAAAAAATTATATATATACATATATGTATACATAAATATATATGTATATGTATATGTATAAATTAACTTTAAATTTTTTTAAAATTATTTACAATATAAAATTATGAACATATTCCATTTGCTTTTTTCTTACATTCAGCTTGATTTCCAGTAGGAAAACATCTTTATGTTAAGTAATATATTTAAATATACTTAATAGAAAGGCTCAAGAAATTGGTTATTTTAATCCTAAATTGTGTCTAGAATTTCCCAAGAAACTATAAGATATTGTACAGGCAAGATTCTTCAATTATCTCTGTTGTATATACTTCATTTCTGACCTCCAACTGTTTAACTGTACAGTACAGAAATAGAATATGTTTTGGTTTTACTTGTGATTACAAACTTTGAACTAAGCTTTCACTGATGAACAGATAGAAATATTAACCTGTACCATTTGAATCTCAGTGTTTCCCCCTTCTATATTCTATTAAATATTTTTTTTAAATTTCTGTATTGTATTGAATTTTTGCTGTTGTTTAGACATTTTCAGTCATATCTGACTTTTTGTGACCTCAATGTTTTATTTTTGTTTGTTTTGTTTTGTTTTGTTTTATCCCTTGGAGTGATTTACCATTATCTTCTCCAGCTTATTTTACAGATGAGAAAACTGAAACAAATCGAGTTAAATGATTTGCTCTATTGAGTCACAGCTAGTAAGTATTCAAGAACATATCTGAAATTAAGAAGAGGAGTCTTTCTGACTTCAGCCTTGGGAACTCTATCTACTGTTCTACCTAGTTGCTCTACCATGAATTTTAAAAATAAGCAATTTTAACTTCAGGAATCAGATGTACTGACATTATCTTGTAGAGGCAAAGGGAAAGGAAGGAGAGGGAAGGAAAGGAGAAAGGTGGAAGGAAAGAAGAAAGAGGAAAGGGGATCAAAGGGAATAGCTTCATTCTCAAGGAGTTTATTTTGTAGTAGCAGTCTGGGCATATTCATGAGGACAAAAAGAAAGTATTTACCAATAAATTCAAATAATTTTAAGAAGGAATATTTTCTGATTTTGTGAAATGTAATAACAGCTAATATTTTCAGATTACCTTGCAATTGAGAAATTAATTTATATAAATTGGTTCATTTTGACTTTTACAACTCTGTGAATTAGACAATTTTAATGATAAGGAAGCAAAGATAGATAAAACCATGTAGCCCAAGTCAAACAGATTGAATCAAGTCTGATGAGCCTGACCAAGTTACCTTTCCACTCTACTATGATGCCTCAGTGAGTCATCACTTCTCATTATTATTATTCAGCATTTTTTGCTTTTCTTAAAGTATCATATTCAATGAATAATACAATTGGGTAAAAGTCTATAGCAGTGGATGTCAATGATAAGATCAGGGATTCCTTGAAACTGCAAAATCTAATAAAATAACTGATGATAAAGCATGAATGGAGTCTATAGATAATAAAATATCAGTGTAAAAAGATTTTTTTGCAAAATATCTTCCATTTAATTTACTAGAAAGACCATATTAATTAAACATCCTCTTATTCATCTAAAGGAGGTAAATGAATAAAGGCTACTGGTCATATAATGATTCCAGCAGTTGGGTTTCATAGTGATTAGAGTACTAGTCCTGGAAGCAGGAGAACTACTTTTTATGAGTTCAAATCTGGCTTTAGACACTAGCTGTGTGACAATGGACAACTCTCTTAGCCCTGTTTGACTCAGTTTCCTTACCTGTTAAATGAGTTTGAGAAAAAAATGGCAAACCATTCCAGTTTCTTTGCCAAGAAAAATCCATAATAACTAGCAAAAAATCAGACTTTTAGCTAACATGACTGAGCAACAACAAAAAAACAACATAATAATAAGAAATTTAAAAAAATTCACATGGTAAACATATATTTATTTATATATTTTCATTCAACAAATATTTCAGTGCCCAATACATGTTATCACATATTGAGAGACACATTTAAAAATATAGTGTTTTTTAAAATAACTGCTTTTTATTTTCAAAATACATGCAAATATAGTTTTCAACATTTATCCGTGCAAAACCTTGTGCTCCAAATTTTTCTCCCTGCCTTCTCTCCACCCCCTCACCTAGACAGCAAGTAATCTAATATATGTCAAATATGTAATTCTTATATATATTTATCCACATAAAATATAGTTTTATGGGACAAATATCACACACATAGTAAATGGTAAGTGGCAAAAAAGCATCATATAATAAACAAATAGAATGTGGAAACATGAGAGTGAAATAATTCTGGGTTGCAGTTGATAAAATGAGCTTTTAAGAAACAAGTGCTATTAAAGCTAGGCCTTGAAGGATGGATACTATTTTTATAAACAGAAAAAAAATTATACATACACACATACATTCATATATATATATACATGCATATATATATATATGAGTGATTAGAATTGAGGACAGGTATTTAAACTATTAGTCTGATACACTTTGTTGAATGGTGATTCTCTGGTTCTTTTCCAATATTGCTGGGTGGGTTGATTAGTGAGTTCAAAGCAGTAGATTGATATAGTTAGCATGAGTAAATTGGCAGAAATGAACAAGGCAGATACTAGGGAAAACACATATAGTTCCCTATTGTAATAATGAGTTCATTTGATAGAATAATCAGATTTATACTCAGTATGTTCTCTGATAAATACTGCTTCTGTGATCTTGGATTAGATACTTCTCACTTACTCCAATAAACTCTCTGAGATTTTAATTTGCGGCCCAGTCGCTGATCCTCTATAAAGTTCCATGCCATTTTTTTCCTTCCAAAACATTATTTGGAGAAGCTACATTTAGAAATAGAATAAGTGAAGAGAATAAAATAATAGAAATAGAATATGTGAAGATAAGAGTATATTGCCCTCCTCCTCTCAGCATAGCATATGTTGTAAGCTTGACTCAGTTCAAGTGCATTTGGGCAATGAAATGAGGCACTTACAGTGTGCTGAACATTTAACAAGGGAGATTTACTTTGTCCTAGCACAGCAAGGATATGCAACAAGTATAAAGGACCACTAAACTTCTCTAGACATGGCCTTTTGACTAAAGAAACTTGAATAGTTTTAGCCACCCACCAACTTTGAGAGATAGATATTCATTATAAGTGGCTGTGATTTTTTTTTATGCTCCAGGAGGGAAAAATCTGCAAAAGGGAAGTTTAGATTAGTCAGTTTGGGGGTGAGGATTGGGAGGAGTAAAGGAAGTGTCAGGTTCTGGGAAGCTTCATGAGGAAAACACTTGGTTTTATCACAGCATAAAGACTTGTTGTCAGAGACCAGGTCAGAGTGTGATATAGTCTGTAGACTTTAAAATCAGGGAAATTTGACACAAGCGACTGGAGACTCAGTTAAAATTTCACCTGCAATCTGAGTAACACAGTGTGTAAAAGGTTCAGTTTCTTAGTTGCTTGTATAAACTCTTGGTTGGGAATGAAAGGTCAAATAATCTTCAAACTGAATGGATTTTCCAATGAGAGGAGTCTAAAAACACCTCAGTAGCTTCAGGCAATATTGGGACTTTAGGAAGGCATATTGATTAAAAATTGGGTAGATAGATGGGTATCTACTTCCTACGCATTATCATGAAAATATCCCACCAAACCTAAAAATCTATCATCAAGAACAGGCATATATTCAGACAAATCTTGACAATGAGTACTGAAGAATATGACTTATTTTCCTGTTTTCCCTCATTGTTTCTCTCTCTTTATGGGGTGATCTTATAGATGACAACTGGTAGGAAGATAGAACTAGATGTTCTCACCTGAGTGTTATGAAAAATATAATTTGGACAAATTTATTTTCATTTAACAAAAGTAGATTCTAGTTATATATAAACAATGGAAAGGACATAAGGTAGAATATTTAGATCTCATTTGCAAATAAAATGTCTCTGCCACTAACTACTACTTTGAACATTTTTAACTACCGGGGAGGCTTAGGACATGCTCAACAGAGAAGGGAGGGGTTATAAAGTTATTGAATTTAAACAGTATCAGATAAAAGAGTAAAACAAATGTTTTTTTTTTGTTTGTTTGTTTTTTGAGTGGGAAGGGGGAAGGAAAAATTTGGGGAGTCACTTTAAGAAAATGACTACCTGTATAAGCCCTTCTTCCATTTTTTCTTTTTTTTTTCATTTTTACTCATTTGAGATGATTCCCCTGAGTTGTGACAGCTTTCTTCCTTTTCTAATTATTTTTTTCTTGTTTCTATAAATGTCATTTATTTTCCCAATGGATTATAAATTCTTTGAAGTCAGGGACTAAATTCTCTTTTGTTTTTCTATTCCTGATATTTAATACAGCATCTTAAGTTAAGAGGCATTCAACATGCTTGAAATGATTGAATTAATTTAATCTACCTGTTTCTCCATAGTGTCATCTTCACACATTTCTATTTTCCCTTATTTTCCCAAAGAAGTAGGATCAATAATGTTCTAATATACAATTATTAATTAAAACCTTTCTATGTGCTAGACTCCAGGGAAAACACTGAGTGTTCCCTGACTATCAAAAAAGGCTTCTATTGCACAGGAAATTTCCACACCTTTATGTTTAGATATAGTTATATTAAGTACTTAAGTATTTGCAAGGGTAGTAAGCTGAGAGTAGCAAGATTTTAAATTGATAATCAAATCATTTTCATTAACCAGTTTATCAGATTAGCTAGTACCTAAGATAAGACACTGTACAAAAACATTTTGATTGAAGGAGGCAAGGAAAGACATCTATTGCACAACATGGTGTACTACTTAGAGGGAAGAGATGAGATTATGTAATTAGAATCTTAAATAATTAAGGGAGATATAAGGGCACATGATATTGTAAAGTGAATGATAAAATATTTAAGTGCTTACAGAGACAGAGAGAGGTGTGTTTGTGGGTATGCACATATGCATATACATATGCATACATAAATATATCCATGCTTAATTCTAGCCTTCTTGTAGGAGGCATGAGAGAGGAAAGGGGAAAAATAAAGTAAAAAGTATAAAGCAGAGAGTAAAAGGAAACCTGCAAGGAAGAAAAGAAAAATAGCGAGTTCTGAATATAATTATTATATATGTTTTCTTATAATAAAAATTTATTGTTATAAATTTTGAATCCTCCCCAATGTTCTGTTGAGTACATAACAATTGTTTTCTTTTTCTATTTTGCTTTTTTCCTTATTTTTCATTTAAATTGGTTTTTAGGGATTTTTTTTTAATTTTTCTGTTTATTTAGAAAAAAGAGAAAGAAAAGAAAAATAAAATGAAACAAAACAAAACAGAACAGAACTTTGCCATGTGTATTCTTTTTCTAGACTAGATTTAATGTGGTAATGTCATGCAGGCCTATTGAGGTGTGTACTTCTCTTTGTCCAAGTCCCAATGACTGTGTTGTTGTCCAGTCATTCAGTCCCAGTGGATTGTACTGAGCATGGGTTTTTCTTGTGAAAGATAAAAGGGGGGTTTGCCATATTCTTCTTCTGTGGATTAAGGCAGAGGTTAAGTGACTTACTCAGAGTCACATTGTAAGTGTCTAATGCCACATTTGAACCCAGGTTTTCCTAACTTCAAACTCAGTCTTCTATCAACTGAGTCAATTCATAACATTTTTTTTTTTAGTTCTTTCTGCTTTTAAAGGTTTTCTGTCTCCCTGCATCACTATCTAGTTATCAGCAAGTATTTCTGCCTCTGTAAGTCTAGACACTTTTAGCAGTAGACCTATTCCCTTCCTTTCCTGTTTCTGGCATAAAATATATTACATATATTTTCACTCTGATTTTGTATAAAATAAGAGAGAATAACTTTTGTGGGTTTTAGGGAATAAGCTTTTTGATACGCAATTAATTTTTTTTCTTTTTTTCTCTTCACTTATTATTTAGATTTTAACTTTAGAATAAGTTACTTTTGTCAAATAAATGAATTACAGATAACTCATATCAAATGATATGATATTAGTAAAGCTCTTAGCACTTATCTGGCATATAATAAGTGCATAATATATGTTTGATTTTCCTCTACCTCTGTCACCTTTCTAAATAAGTGAGACATTAAATAACAATAATAATACAAATACCTTCCACCTATACTCCATCAATAAAGGAAAGAACTTCATAGCAATACGGTTTTCAAAAATACAAATGTACTATCTCAGAAAATAGTTATGATTATGCCATTTAGGTGTCGATAATCAGAGGCCTTGGATAAACACTTATCTGAGATGTTCAAAGAGGGAATTCATGCTCTAAGTAGAATGTCAGAATGTTGAGCCTGGAGAGTTTAAGGAGTCATTTCTTGTATTTGCTCTCTCTCTCTCTCTCTCTTTTTTTTTTTCCACAAAAGACCTAAAAATAAGTTAAAATTTACAAGAGTTCCATTAGATGTGAATCCTAAGAACCTGAGATCTGGTTCCTTTGCTATTGAGTGAAGAAAGAAAATAATGGATAAGGAGTACATTTTGTGCTGACATAGTATAAGAAGTGAACTGGTCCCTCATCACTGTTATTAAAATTACAATTATTTCATAGGCT
>JAJPUD010030617.1:0-13068 GCA_023553655.1 Myrmecobius fasciatus | reverse complement strand
ACATTTTTCCATATGTGTCATATTGGGAAAGAAAAGTCAGAACAAAAGGGAAAAACCACAAAAAAGAAAAAACAAAACAAAGCCACAACAAAGTGAAAATAGTATGCTTCAATCTACATTCAGTTTCCATAGTTTTTTTCTTTGGATGTGGATGGCATTTTCCATCCAAAGTCTATTGGAATTGTCTTGGATCATGTATTGCTGAGAAGATGTAAGTCTATCATAGTTGATCATCACACAATCTTGTTGTTACTGTGTACAATGTTCTCTTGGTTCTGCTCACTTCATTCAGTATCAGATCATGTAAGTTTTTCCAGGCTTCTCTGAAATCAACCTGATCATCATTTTTTATAGAATAATATTCCATTATATTTATATGCCATAACTTATTCAGCCATTCCCTAACTGATGGGCATCCTCTCATTTTCCAATTCTTAACCACTACAAAAAGAGCTGCTACAAACATTTTTGCACATGTGGGTCCTTTTCCAACTTTTATGATTTCTTTTGGCTACAGACTCAATAGTGTCTGCCTTTAATTTTATGAGGTTATTTTGGCCAAGTAAATCACTTCTCTCTTATCTGCACTGTCAACTTCCAAGCATTGTTATGAGAGCAAGTTTTATAAGAATATAATGGCTATTTCAGGGATCATAAGGACATAATAACATTTCTACAAAATCTTAAAGTCTATGAAACCTAAAGTGTTTTTCTCACAAAAGTTTATTATTATAATCTTCCATTTTATAGAAAGATTATAATTTTAATTTTAATTTAATAATTCATTTTATAGATGAGAAAACAAAGTTTGCAAGTGAAGAGACTTATTCTGAGGTCACAAAACTAATGAGAGTCAGCTTTAACTAAAGAAAATAGCAATGGACCACAACCTGAAAAATTTGGGATTGAATCTTGGCTCAATTTCTGATTTACCCTATGACCTTGAGCAAGTCATTGCCCCTTTCTGCAATGCAATTCCCATATGCAAAATGGGAATAATAACCCTTCCTTTCCTCCCCCCAATTCTGTCCCCAGAATCCAAGGAGAAAACACATGGGAAAATGATTTGTGAGATTCTATATGTATTCAGCCACTATTATTATTGTTGTTTAGTCACGTCCACCTTTTCAGGACACTACTTGGGGTTTCTTAACAAAGACACTGGACTTGTTTGTCATTTCCTTCTTCAGTTCATTTTCCAGATGAGGAAACTGAGGCAAACAGAATTAAGTGACTTGCCCAGAGTATATAGCTAGTAAGTATCTGAAGATATATTTGAACCGAGGTCTTCCTCATTCCAGGTCCAGTGCTCTAGTATCGCCTAGCTGTCCACTATTATTATTAATAAATATTTATAAAGCATCTATCGAGCCCTATGCTTGGTCCTCCAAAGGAAATAATGATGAAAAAGATGCTTCTTCCCACCTCCCACAAGGGCTCCACAGTTTAGTTTGTGGTAGTCACATGTAACAATTTAGAAATAAAAACAAGACCAAGTAGGTTTATCAAATTCATTCATTCATTAATCAAACATTTATTAAGTGCCTACTGTATGCAGACATGATATTTAGTTTTAGAGAGACAAAGTTTAAATAAAACATAGTCCCTACTGAATATGTATCACAACATGGTATTTTTACTATGTTGTTCTTGTTTGCTTGGTTTTTTTTCTTTCTCTTACTTTCCTTTTGATCCAATTTTTCTTGTGAAGCATGAAAAATGTAGAAATATGTTTAGGAGAATTGCACATGTTTAACCTATATTGGATTATTTGCTGTCTAAGGAAAGGAGCAGTAGGGAAGGGGGGAGAAAAATCTGGAACACAAGGTTTTGCAAGGGTGATTGCTGAAAATTATATTTGCATGTATTTTGAAAAATAAAAAGCTATTAAAAAACATAGCCCCTATTTTTATTAAAGCTTTTTATTTGCAAAATATATGCATGAGTAATTTTTCAACATTGACCCTTGCAAAGTTTTCTGTTACAAATTTTTCTCTCCTACCTCCCACCCCCTTCCCTAGATGGCAGGAAGTCTAATACATGTTAATTATGTCAAAATACTTGATAAATTGAATATGTGTATGCATATTTATACAGTTACCTTGCTGTACAAGAAAAATCGGATCTACAAGAAAAAAAAACTGAGAAGGGAAGCATAATGCAAGCAAACATCAATAGAGAGCATGAAAATGTTATGTTGTGGTCCAGACTCAGATCCCTCTCTCTGGGTGTATATGGCTTTCTTCATCACTGAACAATTGGAACTGGTTTGAAACATTTCACTGTTGAAGAGAACCATGTCCATCAGAATTGGTCATCATATAGTCTTGTTGTTGCTGTATATAATGATCTCCTGGTTCTGCTCATTTCACTCAGGATCAGTTCATGTAAGTCTCTCTAGGCCTCTCTGAAATCATCCAGCTGGTCATTTCTTACAGAACAATAATATTCCACAACATTCAGATACAATAGTTTATTCAGCCATTCTCCAATTGATGGGCATCCTTTCAATTTCCAGTTTCTTGCCACCACAAAAAGGGCTGCTACAAACATTTTTGCACATGTGGGTCCCTTTCCCTCTTTTAAGATCTCTTTGGGATATAGGCCCAATAGACACACTGCTGGGTCAAAGGGTGTGCATAGTTTGATAACTTTTTTTTTAGAATTTATAGATCATTTTATTAACAACTTTGCCTTCTTTTTTATTAAAGCTTTTTATTTGGAAAAAAAAATATGCATAGGTAATTTTTCAACATTGATCCTTGCAAAGCTTTCTATTACAAATGTTTCCCTCCTGCCCCCCATGCACTCCCCTAGATGGCAGAAAGTCTAATAATGTTAATTATGTTAAAATATTTGACAGGTGGAATATGTGTATACATATTTATACAGTTGTCTTGCTGTACAGGAAAAAGAAAAAAATAAAAATAAAAAACCTGAGAAGGAAAACATAATGTAAGCAAATATCGATAGAGAGTGTGAAAATGCTATGTTGTGGTCCAGACTCAGATCCCACAGGCCTCTCTCTGGGTGTATATGGCTTTCTTCACTGAACAACTGGAATTGGTTTGAAACAACTCATTATTGAAGAGAACCATGTCCATCAGAATTGATCATCATATAATCTTCTTGTTGCCATGTATAATGATCTCCTGGTTCTGCTTATTTCATTCAGCATCAGCTCATGCAAGTCTCTCCAGGCCTCTCTGAAATCATCCTGCTTGTCGTTTCTTACAAAACAATAATATTCCATAACATTCATATACCATAATTTATTCAGCCATTCTCCAACTGATGGGCATCCACTCAGTTTTCAGTTTGTAGCCACTACAAAAAGGGCTGCTACAAACATTCTTGCACATGTGGTCCCTTTCCTTCTTTTAAGATCTCTTTGGGTTAGATAAAAACACTGTTGGATCAAAGGGTGTGCACATTTTGATAGCCTTTTGGGAATAGTTCCAAATTGCTCTCCAGAATGGTTGGATCAGTTCACAACTCCACCAACAATGTATCAGTGTCCCAGTTTTCCCACATCCCCTCCAACATTTGTCATTATCTTTTCCTGTCATCTTAGCCAATCTGACAGGTGTGTAGTGGTATCTCAGAGTTGTCTTAATTTGCATTTCTCTGATCAATAGTGATTTGGAACACCTTTTCATATGACTAGAAATAGTTTCACCATCTGAAAATTATTTGTTCATATCCTTTGACCATTTATCGATTGGAGAGTGGCTTGAATTCTTATAAATATGAGACAATTCTCTACATATTTTAGAAATGAGGTCTTTATCAGAACCCTTAAATGTAAAAATTATTTCCCAATTTATTGCTTTCCTCCTAATCTTGTCTGCATTAGTTTTGTTTATACAAAAACTTTTTAACTTAATATAATCAAAATTATCTATCTGGTGTTCAATTAAGAGTTCCAGTTCTTCTTTGGACACAAATTCCTTCCCTCTCCACAGGTCTGAAAGGTAAAGAGTCAAGCAAAGAATGCTGATCAATAATAAGTCCAAAAACTGGGATAAAAAAAATCTATTTCTGCTATTTAATAATCCATGTGACTTTAGATAAGCCATTTCTCTCTTAAAGCCTCAGTTTCCTTATCTATAAAATAAGGGAATTAGATTACATAATATCTTATGTTCCTAACTTTTTTTCTCAGTGAATAATCTCTTTAATTTAGCTGCACTTATAGTACTAAATTATTTCCCATTTTAACCAAGTATCATTTAGAAAAGTAAAGGATTTCTGTAAACAAAAAGTACAACCACAACAACAATTAAAGCATTAAAAAAAAAAACACAAAAGAAAGGGCACATTTTGCAATAGGAGCCACAGAAAGTTCTTGCGCAGAGAAGTGACAAGAGCAGATCTAGGAGAACAAAAGATTATTTTGGTGATTTGTGAAGGATGGAGAGGAGGGGAAGAAGCAGGAGAGGGGAAGGAAAGCTGTTAGGAGAATTTTTACAATAATTAGAAAAAAAATATTAGGGTAAAGACAATGGGAAGGAAAAAAAGGAAGAATGCAATATGTGTCTAAGAAGTTAACCAAAATAAGAAAAAAGCTATAACCACGCTTATGTTTGAAAAATAAAAAGCTTTAATAAAAATTTTTTTAAAAGTTAACCAAAGAAAATGAGATAAACCAGGAAGAATGGGAAAATGGAAAAAACAGAACAAAAATAATCAACAGGGATTATTTTTAGATCATTTATTAATTATTATTTTAAAAAAAAACCTAAGTGAGGATCTGATAAGAAAGCACCAAGTTATCTTCAGTGAATTCAATCCACCAAATCTATGATAGTCAGTTGTAGGGAGGCAAATTGCTGCTCAATGTATGGAAAACCTTCTTAATAATTAGTTATCCAAAAGAAAGAATGGACCACTTCATAAGAAAGTGAATTCATTATTAAGGTAGTAAGTACCAGAGTCAGGATTTGAACCCAGACCCTTGGACTCCAAATCTAGGCCCTCCTGGATGACTGTTCATTGGGAATGTTGTGGATAGAACACTTGAATTTAGAAACAGGAGGCTGAGTTCTGACTCACACCTTTCCCCTCTCAGACTCAGAATTGTGTAGAGGAAAGCACTTTGTAAACTCCAAAATATTATAGAAATGGGACAATGATGATAATGGCTTTGTATAGGGTGGAAAAGAACTAGCACTAGGGGACATGAAAGCAATCAGAGAAAGCCATACACAGGAAGCCCAAGGACCGAGTCTGCCAAAAATGGCGAGGGCCTCCTTCATTCTCAGGTAACATTGCAAAGCAGGTGTTGATTATTCCATCTTGGGATTCCTCATTAGCGCTCTACACCAGTGAAATCACAGCACAACCACAAGGTGTCACCAGAGAACAGGCCAGCTGAGCCGGGCACGAATACAGGCAGCGTTGTACAAGTAGCTCCCTCTCCCCTTAGACCTCTTTGTTTCTGAAGCCATGGAAACGGGGTTAAAATCCGAGGGATTCTTCCTTTTCTCCCTCCAACAACCTGTCGCGTTAGGCAGCGAGGTATCACTTTGGCTAGAGAGCGGGGACTCAGTAGGGAAAACTTTAATTTAAATCTGACCTCGGATATGAATTGAATGACCCTGTCTCACCTTCACTCTCCTCAGCTATAAATTGGGGATGATAATAGCATATTTTCTCCTGGGCTGTCATATCAAATAACAGTACTTTTTAAGAATTGTTCAAGCCTTAAAGCACTATCTAAATGCTCCCTATCATTTTCTCTTAATTCTTGACTCTCTGCTCTTCCAGCTAGATAGCTGTCTCTGGCAGTGTTAGCTTGGGCCATAAGAGGTTAAAACTCAGGATTTTAAATATTTTCCTCCGGGGATTTTGTCTACCCTCATTTCCCAATTTCACTACTAGCATTCAAGTAAGACTTGGCATATTCTTCTGGCCACCTGGATTCTAATAAATACACGCAAAATAAGAAAATACATAAAACAAGATGGTTTCCAGAAACAGTGATTTTAGACATGTCTCGGCAATAGCAAGACTTTATGACGATCAATTCTGAAGGACATGGCTCTCTTCAACAATGAAATGTTTCAAACCAGTTCCAGTTGTTCAATAAAGAAAGTCATATACACCCAGAGAGAGGGATATGAAATAATGCATCACAACATAACATTTTCATACTCTCTATCGATGTTTGCTTGCATTGTGTTTCCTTTCTCTGATTTTTCTTTCTTGTAGATACGATTTTTTCTTGCACAGCAAGATAAGTGTGGAAATATGTATACATATATTCGATTTGCCAATATTTTAACATAATTAACATGTATTGGATATCCTGCCATCTAGGGGAGGGGTGGGGATTAGGGGAGAAATTTTGTAACAGAAAGCTTTGTAAGGATCAATGTTGAAGAAATACCCATACATATGTTATGCAAATAAAAAGCTTTAAAAAAATTTTTTTTAGACGTGTCTGTGAGGCTGCCATAAGTAGAATGGAGGAAATCCAGAGTAGGTGATGGGCATCTGTTCTATCCAGATCTCCAATAGGGAAGAGTGATTGGCAGGTGAGGTCTCCTGGATTATAAGGGAATTCTAGGCAGCCTTAGCATAGCCCCACCCCCTCACATTTTGGAGAGCTCTAGGATTCTGCTCATGGCTTCAGGCTCAGGGCTCTCCTTCAGAATTTGAAAAGTGACTGTACCAGGTGCCATTTACCTCATGATGAGAATTAAAAACAAGTTGGGCATGCAGCTCTGGCTCCATACCAACATCCTCTTATTTGCTTATTTGTTTGTTTGTTTGTTTCTAGTCCACTGCCCACCCGCCCCCTCAAAGGTCAGGGTCAAATAAAAAGCTTTCTAGGTAGTTTGCCTTTTAGTCAAATCTAAAATCCCTCAGAAGTTGGGGGAACTCAAGAAAACGAGTTTGCCTCCACCAAAGCATTCTTCCTTGTCTAAGCCCTTTTTGAAGAGCTGCAAAAAAGTGTTTTGTAACAGCTAGAGATGCAAAAACCAAGTTATCAAAGTGAGCAGAAAGAGTAGAAGGTTGAGTTGCTGCTAAGATAGCCTCACAACCTCAAATTCACGTAGAACTTGATTTCTGGGATCATACAAAAATCTAGATTTATAAACATATACAAAAAGGGAAGACCCTTGTTTATAAATAAAGTATGTCCTAAAAATCTGACTATATATATGTTGTCAGCCCAGGTAGAATGTGAGCTCCTTAAGTATGAGGACTGGTTCCTTTTTTGACTTTTTATTTCCAGAGAGCAATTATCTGCATGTGGATTATTTTGGTCTCAGGAAAAAAAATTTTTTTTCTCATGGAAACCATATGACATGTGATGCTTAGGTTCCCATCCTTAGGTTCCCTTTCTAAAATCATAGGTTCTCTGCGTTAGAAGGGAAATCAGATAAATGTAGAAATATGCTTAGAAGAACTGCACATGTTTAACCTATATTGGATAACTTGCTATCTAGAAGAAGAGGGTGAGGGAAGTGAGGAAAAATAGTTGGAATACAAGCTTTTCCAAGGGTGAATGTTGAAAACTATCTTTGCATGTATTTTGAAAATAAAAAGCTATTAGTAGGGAGAAAAAAGGAGGAAATATCAGAGATGCTGAATAGGAATCTCTACTACACCTCCCAAGGAATGGTTATTCAACCTCCCATGACAAAGAATTAGCTGCCTCTTGAATTCACTAGCACCCATTCTATGTATGAACACTTTTAGCTATTGGGAATCAAACATTAAGTGTTATTTAATCACCTTCTATATGTCAGGCTCTGTGTCAAACACCAGGGATACAAAGAAAAAAATCAAAAGAATCTTTGATCTCCAATGATAACATTTTTTAAAAATAGGGTTTTTTTTAATATCTGCTGTTTCTTATATCATCATTATCCCAACTATCTCTGCTTCTTATCCCTCCCAGAAAGCCATCCCAAATAACTAACAGAATTTTCTAAAGAAATTACAATTTCCTGTTTCTTTTTAGAGAGAAAATTTTTTAAAAAATCAGCACAACTGATTGATACATAGAGAAAAGTCCAAAAACATGTACAGTGTGTAACACCTGTATGCCTTCCATCTCTACAAAGGGTTAAGTTAGGGTGTCCTTTCATAGCTCTTCATTCAAGTCCTTCTTGATCTTCATAATTTTGTTATATCTACTTTTGATTTTTTGGTGTGTGGTTCTTTTTCATTTACCTTGTTGTAGGTATGTATAAATGTATACATACTCAGTCACCATTAGGTCATACATATATCACATTTGTTTTGCTCTTTCCCAATTGATTTTATTTTCAATTCTTAGCTATCATAAAAAGTGCTACTATAAAAATTTTAAACACATAAAAGTTTTGAATTATATTTTAAGAAAGATTTGCTTCTTATCAGTGGCTTCCTTGGGGTATAAGCTCAGTAATGGAGTGTCTGGTTCAATCAATTAGCATGTATTAAGTACTTACTATGTGCCAGACATTGTGCCCAGCATTGGGGATGGAAAGGCCAAGATTTTAATTTAGGTTTTCTAATCCCAGTTCCAGAAATCTTTCCAACATACTATACTGCCCTTTAAGCAACTCCCCTAACCACATTCTTTCCAGACTGAGCAGCCAATTTAATGAAATGCATTTCTATTGGGAATTCAGGCAGTGTGACAGGGAGAAGTGAACACATCAAAGCAATGTAAGGAGACAGCCTCAAATAAGAGAATATGTATATAACACCTTTCTCTTCCTAGATCTCCTATGCTGATCCTATTTTTTCATTTTCTTCCCTCCTTCCATTTGTGAACCCATCTATTCTCCAAAAGCCTAGTCTTTGGACTATGGGGGAACTGGAAATGAGTGGGAAATGGTCATGAGAGTGGAGGGGGAATTGATCTTTTTTTTATATGTATGGATTATTCCAAAAGTAAATAAATTGGGAGCTCCTTGAATTTACACTCTAAGAGGATTCATCATTTACAAAAAGATTCTCCATAGTCTTGCTTCTAAGGATGGGAGGGGACTCTACAAACCAAGCAGAAGATTCCACAAATCTGACACACATCTTCCTTTTTTCATTGAACTATAATAACTGAACTTTAATAACTAAATTATTTCATTCTAGGGCTAGAAAAAAACCCTTAGAGGCCATCTGGTCCAATCCCCTCATTTTTTAAGATTTGGAAAGTGAAGCCCAAGAAATCTAAGGCAAACTTGTCCAAAGTTACACAGGTAGTAATTGTGAGATAGAATCTCTTGTTGCATCATAGCCCACCTTCTCCACAAAACCTCCCAAGTTGTATTCCATCTGTTTTAATAGGCTAAAAATCTTGAAGTTTTCCTAAAACATTTTTTCCTACATCTAGTTTTGCTCCTGTATCTTCCTTACTTGTCACACCTGCCAAACTAGCTTTATAAGTTCCTTGAAAATAGGGAGAGTAGGGGCAGCTAGCTGGCACAGTGAATAGAATGCCAATCCTGAAGTCAGGAGGACCTGAGTTCAAATCTGGCCTCAGACACTTAAGACTTCCTAGTTGTGTGACCTTGGGCAAGTCACAACTTCAATTGCCTCATCAAAAAAGAAAAAAAAAGTGAAAATAAGGAGAGTATCATTTTTCTGTCTTATCCAGTGCCATGTTTGCTGTAGAGATTTAGTAGATGTGTGTTGAGTTGCCCTGAAGGAATTAGGAAAGGCACTCTTGGGCAATGTACAAAAGAACATCAATCTTTAAATATTTCAAGAATAGATATGGGGATGTATGGGATGTTCAGGGAGGACTAGCATCTCTGGCCTGAGGCTCACCAAACTGTTTTCAGGGTTACTCATCTACCTTTGGTGTCCACCTGTTACCTGATTCTCAACTATAGCTTCAAGAAGCTGTAAAGAACAGTGGCTATATCTGATAAACCATCTTGGCAGATGCACTAAACTAGATTGAGGGTAACCAACGGACCACAACTCCATTGGTGAATTTGAGGTGTCTACCCCAAGCATGTGAAGCCTTTCCCCAGAAGAATAGATGGATAAAAGCAATTTGTTCCAACAACTGAAGCAAGTGTTATAAAGAGCTTAGAACTTGGTCAGACATTGAAGACACCAAGGTCATCCACTGAATCCTGGGCCATCACGAGTCACCCTGATTTTTGTCCTGCCACTGGACTTTAATGGCTCAGGAAGAAAAAGTGAGACTGATAAGTGCAACTCTGACTCACTTAGATCTAATTCACAGACAAGTCAAGATAACAGTTTGTGATATCATCAGTGCTCTCCTCCCCTTCCCAAAGAAAAATGAAGGACAAACAACAATAATGTAATATGGAGGAAAAATTCAACTTGTTCAGCCTCAACACAAAGAACTAGAAACAATGAGCAGATGGGTTTGTGTCTGAATATAAGGAAAAACTTATCCACTCTTGTAGTCTTCTAACAATAGAATGGACTACCCCAAGAAGTTAAGTTCCCTATCATCATAGGTTTTAAATAAAAATAAAAAGAGCATCTTGGAAGAGTATGCTCAGATGATAGAGTGGACTACATGGCTTCTGAAGTCTCTCTCAACTCCAAAATTTTCATAAACAGATAAATTCTCCCAGTGTCTTTAAGATGAGATTAGGTTTTGCAAAA
Organism: Myrmecobius fasciatus; assembly: GCA_023553655.1. Taxonomy (NCBI): domain Eukaryota; kingdom Metazoa; phylum Chordata; class Mammalia; order Dasyuromorphia; family Myrmecobiidae; genus Myrmecobius; species Myrmecobius fasciatus. The sequence goes on along the minus strand of JAJPUD010030617.1, from coordinate 2,475 downwards.
ATTAAGTTTATACACAATCTTTCAGGAAAATATGTAGTAGGCTAAAGAAGACATAGTCTTATTAGACATATAACCTCTTTATAAGACCTTCAGTAGTTTCAGAACAGAGGCATTGATTTTAAGTACTAAGAAGTACAAGGGATTATAGGCTCAAAGCTCTGGAAGAGACCATAGAGATCAATGAGTCCAACTCCCTCATTTTATAGATGAGGAAACTGGGGTACAATAAGTTAAGTGACTTGCCTAGGATATACAGCTTGTAAATATATAAGACCACATTTGAAATCAGGTTTTCTAACTCTTAAATCCAATACTTTTATTGATTAAAATTCCATCTCAACCATGACTTCCTTGATGCAGATTATCAGCAATAGATCAAAACTTGAAGTAAGAGGTTTGCTACTCTCCTCCCTTTTATTTTATGCAAGGCAATTGGGGTTAAATAACTTGTCCAGAGTCAGTTAAGACAGTTAAATGTCTGAGGTCAAATTTGAATACAGATCTTTCTGGACCAGTGCTCCATTCACTGAGCAATCTAGCTGCCCCTCAAGTTTGCTACCAAGTTTTAATATGTAATTAAAATCTGTCACATGCAAAAATTACCTGGGACAATGTCTACCCACTAAGAGAGGATGGGGAGCTCACTTCCTAGAAAATCAGGAGATTAAGTAGATGCAGCTGAATCCAGGTTGTTAAGCATGTGTGGAAGAGGCAGCCGAGAAGGCATTCAAAAACGTCTGTCAGCTTGAACTATTTCTTTTGCTACAATTCTTTTTGGCCTTGTTCAGTGATTCCTTCAGTCATGGCAACTGGTGAGAGACAATTCTGAAAAAGAATGTGCTTTTCTGTTCTGGGTGAAAAGAGTGGAATCTCTACAGTCTAGAAGGTCCAGAGGGTAGGCGAGTTTCTGAGCCAATGTACCACTGATGCCCCAAAGAGCAAGGGGTAACCTTCATGACCCCAAACCAGAAGTAACTGAGATGCAGGCTCTTCCGGCAGTCATGTTACATCTGGATATGAACTCTGTGTGACAAGAGTTATGTAGAAACTCAATCAAATTGAGCCTACCTTCAATGAAGTCAAAGGTGACCAGGAGGGGAAAAAAAACGCCCCCTGGGTGTTAGAGGGGAAATGCTGATTTGTTCCTGATAAACCTTTAAAGCAAATATCCCTTTGCAAAAGAAAATCTTTCTGGGATGATCAAACCAAAGTAGAGTAGTAGTAACTAGCCCCTCATTGGGGGAAAACACAGCTAATGGGAGGTACAAGCAAATATCTGGCTGGACTTGATATCAAGATCTGATTCTGAAATTTACTAGCGGTGTGACATAGGGCACTATATATTTTTGAGCCTCAGCTTCTACAACTATAAAATGGAATTAATAAAATTTGCATTATATGGTGCAGTGAGGGGATACTTTGGTCTCTCAAGGTAACCTTGAGCATGTAGATCTATCGGTCTGGTTCTACTAGGAGACGGGCGGCCCCAGAGGAATATCTCACTACTTATACAAAGTTGTACCCACTTATTCAGCTTTCATTTTATAAAGAGGCCATTCTGGATGTACTCTAAAAACCCTTCCAGTTCTAAATCCTATAAAGCTGGGACTCTCCCATTCCACAAAGGATCAAGGTTTCTAGGCAGTGATTCCCCCAGAAGGTCACAGTCCAAATCTGGCTCGGAGAAGGGTACACACCTCTCACATACCCCCAGAACTCCACAGTGTCTAGGGGCAGAAAGATATAAAAAAGAACATTTAATATTAACTAGCTGTTTCCTAGAAAGCAAAGTATTCAGGACAGAGTTTGAGATTAAGAGATGGGAGTAATTTCTTATGAGAAATCAGCCACAAGGTGGGTCACAGACAGGACTGGAACACAGACCAGAACTACAATGCAATTTAGGAGCCATATAGGAACATTCCCAAATGTGAGATGATGAACCTCCTCTCTGATCCTGCTTTCTAACACAGCATAGTGGGGAAAACGCCAAACTTGGAAGTCACAGGATCTAGTTCAAAATTCCAGCTCTACCACTTACTCTACCACTTACTATATGACATTAAGCAAACCTCTGAAGCTCTTAGCTTCTGTTTTTTCAAATTTAAAACAAAGAGGCTAGGATGAATGGCCTCCAATGTCTCTTACAGCTTTGTGATCCTAATAACAATTATTATTGTTCAATTATATTGTACAATTATGCTGCCTACCTCACATGATTGTTGTGGGAACCAAATGAAATCATGGAAGTAATTTTATTTATTTCCACATTCCCAGATTTCATCCCTGTGGATGCTCCATTCACCAATATAGACAGTCCTTGTACACCTTAATAGGTAGTTTTCATGACTAATATGGAAAAGTTATATATGATTGCAAATGTATAACCTCTATATGATTATTTACCATTTCAGGGAGTGGGGAAGGGAAGGGAGGTATGGATAGAATTTGGAATTCAAAACTTTCCAAAAAAAA